>BLSH010205917.1:71593-89774 GCA_018402905.1 Glandirana rugosa
CTCAGGATAACAATGCGGCGCGTGCCCGGGGGGGGGGGTCGCGCATCGCGGCGATCGGTGGTGTGGGGGGTCATTCTGACCCCCCGCATTACTGATCTTGGTAAATCGCTTCCATCGGAAGCACTTTACCATGTGTACAGCCGTGATCAATCATTGCTGGTTACAGTGTAAACAGGAAAGCCATTTATCAGCTTTTCCTGTACTCGGGTCTGCAGACCTGAACAGTGGAGAGCCGATTGGCTGCTCTCCTGACAGGGGGGTTTGTGCTGATGGTTTATCAGCACAGCCCCCCTAGGATCACCACACTAGACCACCAGGGAGCCTGCCCAGGGACCACTAGGGATGTGCCCACCCAGGACCACCAGGAAGCCGACCAGGGACCACCAGGGAGCCGATCAGGACCACCGGGGAGACAACCCTAGACCACCAGGTAAGGGGCATAGTGCCCAATATGGTTGTCACTCAGTGCCACCTTCAGATGCCACCCTAGACCACCAGGGAATGGGCCCCTATTAGTGCATCTGCCCACCAGTGCCCCTATCAGTGCGTACCAGTGCCAACTATCAGTGCCCACCAGTGCCACCTACCAGTGCCACCTATCAGTGCCCAGTGCCGCCTATGAGTGCCAATCAGTGCTGTCTATGAGTGCCCATCAGTGCTGCTTATCAGTGTCCATCAGTGCTGCATATCAGTGCCCGTCAGTGCTACATATCAGTGCCACCTGTGAGTGTTGCTTATCAGTGCTGCCTATCAGTGCTCATCATTGCTGCATAGAAGTACCTCATCATCAGTGCTCATCAGTGCCACCTCATCAGTGCCAATCGGTACTGCCTCATCACTGCCCATCAGTGTAGCCTCATCAGTACCCATCAGTGATGGAGAAAATGTACTTATTTACAAAGTTTTGTGACAAAAACAGATAATTTTTTTTTCTTTTCAAAATTTTCGGTCTTTTTTTATTTGTAGCACAGGGGTGATCAAATACCACCAAAAGAAAGCTCTATTTGTGGGAACAAAATCATAAAAAATTTGTTTGGGTACAGCATCGCATGACCACGCAATTGTCATTCAAAGCGCAACAGCACTGAAAGCTGAAAATTGGCCTGGTAGGAAAGTGTTCCAAGTGCATGGTATTGAAGTGGTTAAAGACATTGACAGAAGGTGCTAACTGGCCTGGGGGGTTAAATAAAGATGGGTTGGCCAACCCTGAGTGAATTACACTATTAGTATGAACCCGAATTGGTTTAACGATGGGGTTGGTAACAAGATTCCGTTGGATATTAATCCTCCTAATATATTTGTGCACGTCTATAAACGCGCCAAATTTATATAACTTTTTTGGGGGCACAAATTTAAGTCCTCTATTAAGAAGATTCAGTTCATCCTTGGTGAGAGTATTTTTACTCAAATTGAACACTCCTGTGTGGCTCAAGTCCTTATTCTTTTGCTTCTGAAGTCTCCTTCCCCCCTCTGGAGCCTCTCTTGTGTCTGGTCCTCTTTTCCTTGTGTGATTTCCCCTGGGAAAACCCTGGGAAGGGTTACAGCTCTGGTTATATCTAAATGGGGACCGATGAAACTCCTTGTCTTCTCTGTTCATATAGGGATATGCGTTATTATAAGGAGTGTCCTCTCTTAGTGGGAAAAATCTATTTGTGGTATAAACCCAATTGTATATCCTCCACATCCCTAGAGTATTTCTTTTGTTTTTTAATTTTTTGGTCCCGTTCTTCTTTCTCTAAATGTTTTTTTAGGTTGGTAGACAGGGAAAGGCATTCAGCTGAGCCCGTAAAGGGCAAAAGCTTATCCTTGAGATCTATGATTTCCCGGTCCAAATCGGAAAGTTTATTTCACTTTCTAGTATTCAAAAACTCCAGGGATTTAATAACAGCCTCATTATAGTACTTAAACCAGGCATCAAGATCTGCCTCACCCTGCTGTAGTTGTATTTCCCATCTGAGGCTTCCAGGTACCATTTCCTCTTGGACATACTGCTCTAGGAAAGCCACATCCCATTGTAAATGGAGTTCTGTAACCATTACATTTTTGAGTCTCATAAACAGACCCCCAACCTCCGTTTCCATACCTGTGGCAATAAAGACCCCCTCTGTAGTGAGGGTCCTTGCCGCTCTATAATCAAAAACCGCCATCTCATGGATTCCAGTAGCTGCAGGTATTAGTTTGTCAATATTACCAATCGAATATTGGATTAGAGAATACCGCGCTTTGTTGCTTAATAACACAGAGATCAGCAGCCAGCACAAACTGACAAAATTGTGTAAGAAAGTGAATACAAAGTGCAGCGCTTAAACAAATAAAAGTAATAAATTGACCAGGTTTAAATACCCAGAAACAACTGTAGTGCCTGTAAAGTGCATACATAGACAGAGTAAACACGTTATAATACATATAATCCTGAAAAAAAGTCATAGTTAAAGTGACTTCGTGTATGTAAATAATTTCAATACTTATAGTTCAATGTCCATATTATAGACACAAGTACCACTGAATAATGTCCAGTGTGTACAGACACAAATCATACAGAGTCCTAGTGTTTAACCACTTCAGCCCCGGAAGGATTTCACACTTTAGGACCAGAGCCCTTTTTGAGATTCGGCACTGCGTCGCTTTAACTGACAATTGCGCGGTCGTGCGGTTGTACCCAAACCAAATTTGCATCCTTTTTTTCCCACAAATAGAGCTTTATTTTGGTGGTATTTGATCACCGCTGCGTCATTTCTGATCGCCGCTATAAACAAAAGAAGAGCGACAATTTTGCAAAAAAATACAAATTTCTTACTTTTTGCTAAAACACAAATCCAAAAAAAAATATAAAAAAACATTTTTTTCATCGGTTTTGGCCAATTTATATTCTTCCTCATATTTGTGATAAAAAAAATCGCAATTGGCGTTTATTGATTGGTTTGCGCAAAAGTGGCCACGTTTACGGATGATGAGAATTAATTTCTGGGGTTTTTATTTTTTCTTTATTTTTTACTAGCAATGGCGGCGATCTGCGATTTTTAGCGGTACTGCTATATTGCAGCGGACAGGTCGGACCATTTTGACACTTTTTTTGGGACCATTGGCATTTATACAGCGATCAGTGCTATAAAAATCCACTGATTACTGTGTAAATGCCATTGGCAGTGAAGGGGTTAACCTGCAGGGGGCGCTCTAAGGGTTAACTGTGTTCCCTGGGCGTGTTCTAACTGTGTGTGGGCTGCCCTAGCAGGGGAAGGGGAGCGATCACAGCTTCCATATAGAGGAAGGCTGTGATCACAGAACGGAGATCCGTGTTTACTTACACGGACCTCTGTTCTTTCACTGTGGAGGGGGCATCGCAGGTAGCCGGCGGAGATTGAGTCCGCCGCACCCGCTCCCTGGCCCCCCTGAACACAGTGAGGGCGCTTACAGTGCATGATATCGCAGCCACAATCGTATGACAGCGTTTTGCGATATCGAGCCATCTTGTCGCCGTCAACCTGCGGTTGACGGTCGGCAAGTGGTTAATGAGTGATAGTGATAAATGTCTAAATATAACAAATAAAAGTAAAAGTGACTGGTGCTTTCAATCAAAGATCCGTGGGGAATCCTCAACTGTATATTATGAGCTTGCCAGAAGCTGGTAAGTAACCAGCAGAGGAACCACTTGTATGGTAAGTATCCAGTTGGCAGCAGATTGTAGAGCTGTTTCCTAGGGATTCATACAATCCTGTTGCTCTCACTGATGGTATGAACCGCACAGATATCCAAAGTTCTTGTCACAGGAGTTATTCACCATATCATGGAATAAAAGGACATCTCGCCATAGTGTAAAACCATCTTACAATGTATTAAAAATGGTATAAAAACACTTACATCGAGGTTAAAAGTAATGAGCTCATCAATCGCAAATAGTCGCAATGACCTGAGGGGAACAGACCCAATGCGTTTTGTCTCTAGACTGACGTCTTCTGGGGCCCCCCCCCAAGACACTGCATGTATATATAGACATTTGAAAAAAATTCAATAAGGACCGCCCTAAATACCCAAACAGAAGTCCAAACTCAAAGACCAAAATGGCATGGAAGACGTGCATTCCATCCCTCATTTGAGTTAATATTGCAGTCAATAATGGACAAAATAGCACCGACGGCGTGCATTCCATGCCTCATTTCAATTCTTATCAGAATCGGCCCACACCGTTTTTGTAAACCTACATATAATGAAAACCAGGAAGGCAGAGAGTAATAGTGTGTCCATGCCTACCAGGGATACACCCTTCTATGTACAGAGGCAGAACTCTAAATGTCCGGATGACCACTCGCAGCTTGCTTTTAGCATACATTGATGCACTTCTGGCATTGTCGACACAACCGGAAGTGACATCAATGTCAGCAATATTCTTAACCACTTGCAGTCTGCCCACCGTCAAATGACGGCGGAGCTGTATGGCTCTCATTCTGGGACGATGTCATATCGGACACGCACATCCCGGCTCTGTCGGTGGTGGCGTGTCCCTGGGAACACTGCCTGTCACTGACACTGGTATCAGCCGCCGGCCGGTGGCTGTTACCTTGTGATCGGCTGTGATCTACTTCACAGCCAATCACATTTAATGTAAACAGAGCGGTAACTCACTGTTACCAGCTCTTCTCTCCTCACACAGTTTCCAGTGTGAGGAGAGAAGAGCTAGGATCAGTGAGTTACTGATCTGTAAAGCAAAAACACACCCTATCACTTCACTCCTGCCCCCCCCAATGCACCTGTCACCCAACAGTCACCCCATCTGCCCCAATAAAGTGTACCTGTCATCATAAAGTGCACCTGTTATCAGTCTGCCATCATAAAGTGCACCTGTCTCCCGTCAGTGACCATGGCATGTCACCCATCAGTGACCGTGGCATGTCACCCATCACTGACTGTGGCCTGTCATACATCAACCATCACTGATCGTGGCGTGTCACTCAGTGACCATGGGGTGTCACCTGTCACCCATCAGTGACCGTGGCGTGTCACCCGTCACCCATCACTGACCGTGGCCTGTCACCCAGCACTAACTGTGGCGTGTCACCCATCACTGACCGTGGCATGTCACCCATCACTGACTGTGGCGTGTCACCCGTCACCCATCAGTGACCGTGGCATGTCACCCTTCACCCATCAGTTACCGTGGCGTGTCACCCATCACCCATCAGTGACCGAGGCGTGTCACCCACCACCCATCAGTGACCGTGGCATGTCACCCATCAGTGACTGTGGCGTGTCATTCGTCACCCATCAGTGACCGTGGTGTGTCACCCATCACCCATCAGTGACAGTGGCCTGTCACCTGTCACACATCAGTGATCATGGCCTGTCACCGATCACTGATCATGGCCTGGCACCCGTCACTGACCTTGGCCTGTCACCCATCAGTGACCACCGCCAGTCAACCATGGTCCGTCACCCATCAGTGACCACTGCCAGTCACCCATCAGTGACTGTGACCAGTCACCCATCAGTGACCACCACCAGACACCAGTTACCCATCAGGGACCACCGACAGTCACCCATCAGTGACCAATGCCATCACCCGTCACCCATCAGTGACCACTGCCAGTCACCCATCACCCATCATTGACCACCGCCAGACACCCGTCACCCATCAGTGACCACCGCCAGACACCATCACCCCTCAGTGACCACTGCCAGACACCCGTCACCCATCAGTGCCCACTGCCAGACACCCGGCACCCATCAGTGACCACCGCCAGACACCCAACACCCATCAGTGACCACTGCCAGTCACCCATCAGTGACCACCATCAGCCACAACCAGTCACCCGTCACCCATCAGTGACCACCACCAGACACCCATCATCCATCAGTGACCACTGCTAGAGACCCGTCACCTATCAGTGACCACTGCCAGTCACCCATCACCCATAAGTGACCGCTGCCAGACACCCATCAGTGACCACCACCAGGCACCCGTCACCCATCAGTGACCACCACCAGACACCCATCATCCATCAGTGACCACTGCTAGAGACCCGTCACCCATCAGTGACCACTGCCAGTCACCCATCACCCATAAGTGACCGCTGCCAGACACCCATCAGTGACCACCACCAGGCACCCGTCACCCATCAGTGACCATCACCAGTCACCCGTCACCCATCAGTGACCTCCAGCAGTCAGCCATCAGTGACCATCGCCAATCACCTGTCAGAGACCGTCATCACCTATCAGTAAACATCACCTGTAAAAGTCTCACACATTTGGTATTGCCATGCTCAGGGAGAGTAGTAGAATGTATTTTGGGGTGTCATTTGTGCTAGGTACATGTTATGTGTTGTAAATATCATATAAATGGACAACTTTGTGTAAAAATAAAAGCATTTTCATTTTTTCCCCACATTTTCCAAAAACTATTGGAAAAAAATGACATGTTCAAAAGACTCATTATGCCTCATAGATTATATGTTGGGGTGTTTGCTTTCCAAAATGGGGTCATTTTGTGGGCAATTCCATTGTACTTGTGCTCCAGGACCTTCAAAATGTAATAGGTAGGTGGTTGAGAAATGAGATGTGTAATTTATGCTCATAGAACGCCTGAAGGTGCTAGTTCAATGTTGGGCCTCTGTATGTGGCCAGGCTGTGTAAAAGTCTCACACATATGGTATTGCCATACTCAGGAGTAGTAGAATGTATTTTGGGGTGTCATTTTTGCTAGGTATATGTTATGTGTTGGAAATATCATATAAATGGACAACTTTGTGTAAAAAAAATGTGTTTTCATTTTTTCCCCACATTTCCAAAAACTACTGGCAAAAAAGACTCATTATGCCTCATAGATTATATGTTGGGGTGTCTGCTTTCCAAAATGGTGTTATTTTGTGGGCAATTCCATTGTCCTGGTGCTCCAGGACCTTCAAAATTGTAATAGGTGGTTGAGAAATGAGATGTGCAATTTATGCTTGTAGGATGCCTGAAGGTGCTAGTTCAATGTTGGGCCTCTGTATGTGGCCAGGCTATGTAACAGTCTCACACATGGGGTATCGCCATACTCAGGAGGAGTAGCAGAATGTATTTTGGGGTGTCATTTGTGCTAGGTACATGTTATGTGTTGGAAATATCATATAAATGGACAACTTTGTGTAAAAATAAAAGCGTTTTAATTTTTTTCCCACATTTTCCAAAAACTACTGGAAAAAAATGAACCCTTCAAAAGACTCATTATGCCTCATAGATGATGGGGTGTTTGCTTTCCAAAATGGGGTCATTTTGTGGGCAATTCCATTGTCCTGGTGCTCCAGGACCTTCAAAATATAATAGGTAGGTCCATATAAATGGACAACTTTGTGGAAGAAAAATGCGTTTTAATTTTTTTCCCACACTTTCCAAAAACTACTGGGAAAAAATGACATGTTCAAAAGACTCATTATGCCTCATAGATTATATGTTGGGGTGTTTGCTTTCCAAAATGGGGTCATTTTGTGGGCAATTCCATTGTCCTGGTGCTCCAGGGCCTTAAAAAATGTCATAGGGCATGTGCGGAGCGTCTGGAATGGATGTGTGACTCCAGAGCTCCGCACCTCCCCGGCCATCCAGACCCCCTGCAGCGGGAACCAGAGCTCAGAACCCCACAGCACACTCCCCGGAGGAGAGACAGATCGGGGGGAGACCCAGGAGGCGAGCTGGTTCGGCCCGCTAGGCTGGAGCACTCGCGCCCGGCCACACCAGTATGCGAGGCCGCGGCTTGGGCCTACGCGATCTCGCTACATCCACGCGGCGGGTGGCCGGCCCCGGTAACACTACGAGGGGGACCCGCTAAACTCCCCAACCACACACCTGAAGCCTGGGGATGTCCCTGATGATAAGGGGGCCTCCCGATCCTTTCAAGGAGTCCTCATCAGGCCCGGCCTTTTGCGCTAGGCCGTGTAGCAGGCCACATTACCCCACTTCAGCCACAACAGCAGTTTCAATAGACATCCCTGCCTAATCCTGGATTTAAAAGCCTAGACTCCTACTAGAGCTGTGGGACCATCTCCAGACTGGGGTTTCCTCCAAAGGGTGGTAGACCCAAGGAGACCAAGCTTATAGTCCCTCATCGGGGTCAATTGCCATGGAGCCGGGAACAGTTAGAAGAGACTTATCCCGTCAGCCGGGCTTTAATGACCAGGCCCCCAAAGGCTGACCACACAGTTTCTGGAGCACAACAGGCGCTAGTGGATAAAGGGGACGACATGGAGGCGGGGTCAGAGGGGGATCACAAATTCATTCCTCCCCTGGCCCTCTGCCAGGAACACAACTTTCTGCCCAGATTCTTTCACCTGCTTCCACTGTCTCTCTCCTGGAAAAGACACTAGATGAGCTAATAACCACCCCTTTTAAAGATCAGGCCTTGAGCATTTCTCTTGCTGTTTCTCCTGGTCCTCACTCCTCTACTCCTCATGCTGACCTTCAGATGATGATGAAAGTTTTCTCTAACATGTTGTCCAAAGGGTTGGCCCAAACAGCTTCCCAAATAACGTCAGTCATTCAAGCTGATCTCCAAAATTTGGGGACCAGGATAGATGCAATTGAACACAAAATGGACCAAATGGTTGCAAGAGCAAATCAGAATACAGCACGGATTCAGGACCTCCAAGACCAGCTAGACACAGCCCTTTCTAAAATAGACAATCTGGAAAATCGCTCCAGGCGATATAATTTCCGGATTAGGGGTCTCCCTGAGACTATTACAAATGCCCATGTAGCAGTCACTGAGTTTATCAAAGAAATTATCCCAGGCATCACGGAACACCGGGTGGAACTCGATAGGGTCCACAGAGCACTCCATCCCCCCCGCTCAGATGGGCTGCCAAGAGACATAGTGGTGAAGCCTCACTTTTACAGCGTTAAAGAAGAGGTCATGAAAGTTTCTAGGAACTCCCCCAATTTGTCCATCCAAGGTCACCACATCCAAGTCTTTGCGGACTTATCACCTTCCACCATTCAAAAGAGAAGATCCCTGAAACCTTTGCTGGAGGTCCTCACGAAGTCTTCTATCAAGTACTGGTGTTCCTTCCCTTTTCGCCTCTCCTTCATCTATAAAAGCAAGACATTTGGTTTTTCTACTTTCCAGGAGGGAGAACATCTACTTCTTCATCTCAATCTCATCTCCCTTGACTCCGCTCCCATGTTGTCTAACAAAGCTGCAGGTTCCTCCAAGCGTCCATCCCCTCAGAGCCCAATACCACAGCTTTGGCGGAGCCAAAAACCCAAGAGATCCAAGGATTCCCATCCTCCATTATTCTGGAGCTCAAACCCGGATTTAAGATTCTTGGCTCCATGTGGCTGTTGTTTTTTCGATCTTTGAAGTTCTATTACCCTTCTTGACTGTTTTCTTATTGCTCTCGGGGGAGGGCGGAGAGTATCCTAACTTGCTCTACTTTTCTTATGCAAGTGTGGTCTTAAGATTTATCAGATCTTATTTAGCCCATTCAGCAGTGACCTCTGCCGGGGTCCCGACCTTGTCCCGGGGTCTTCTCCCAGGGGGCAGGCTTATTGGCCTGGGCCCCGGGGGAATGATCCGGAGGTACTACACAGGGGTTCAATTGGCCCTTTAAGGAGGTCAAGTACGTTTGACTAATGACTCCTCGGTATCAAGAAATATGGTATTTTTACAATTTTTGTAGCAGCCCTCTGGGTCCGGGGCAGGCAGGGGTGGGCTGGGTCCCCTTCGGGGGTTCTGGCTCCCCTCGGGTTTCCCAGGACAGGATCTCCCCATCGTTAGGTTTCCCCAGGGGCCTTTACTATAGTCTTTACTTTTACAAGAACATTTTTTTTTTTTTTGGTTCTTTAAAGTTCTATGTTTATTCAAATAGTTACGGGTCTGGGAAGTGGCCGAGGTGGTTGCTTTGCGCCTCCCTCTGTCTTGGTGAACCACATGTGGGGATTCCCTCGGTCAGATGTAGTTCTGCCTTTTAAGCAGACACGTTTTTGTCCACATCTGGCTTTGGGGGTGAGTTTTCAAACTCCCTTCGCCAGAACTCGGAGGGGTCAGGTGGATGGTCTTCACCACTCCTCTCAGGTGTTCTATGTTCCCTCAATTCTCTCTCTATATTTCTTCTATATTCCTTACTTAATTTTCTCCTTTTTTCATCGGCACCAGGGACAAGATGTCTTCTACGAGGCACTATGGTTCTTCATCATAGGTTCTGTTTTTGACTGGTCCCATACTACTTAAGCCCAGATTCAGGTAAGCCTTCCCTCAGAGATGCATAGATTTCCTTTCAGATATAATGGCTAAGATTGCAAACACCTCAGAGAAACTGAGAATAGCATCACATAATGTTCAGGGCCTCAACTCCCCAATGAAGAGGAAAAAATATTTTTCATTGGCCCATTCCCAGCATTTTGATGTGCTTCTACTGCAGGAAACACACTTCCCAGGGCAGTTTAATCCCAAGTATGTTCATTCTAATTATCCCCAATTTTTCTTGGCTAACGCTATGGATAAGACTAGAGGTGTGGGAGTCTTTTTTGCCAAGCAGGTAGCGTTTCTACCTCAGAAAGAGATTAAAGACCCGGAGGGTAGGTACTTATTGTTATCGGGTGAGTTGGGGGGTTCAGTATACACTTTTATTTCTTACTACGCCCCAAACCAGGGCCAAGCAAAATTCTTTCAAACATTGTTTAAGCTTCTCTCTCCGCACATGGAAGGGAATGTGATTATGGGGGGCGACTCTAACTTGGCCTTTGATAACTCTCTCGACAAGTCGGGAGGAGGTCTTCCACGCACCCTTCGCCCACCAAAACATAGCCTTAAACTAGCAAAACTATTATATTCCCTGGGGCTTGTAGACATATGGAGGGAACTTAACCCTAAAGTGAAAGATTACACCCATTTTTCCGCCCCTCACCAGAGCCTGGCAAGGATAGATCATATCTTTACTCCTGCCTCCATCATCCCCTTGATCTCTAAAGCCCACATAAGAGACTCTCCCCTGTCGGATCATTCGCTAGTCATAATCCAAATCAAAGCGACCCCTGACCAAAGAGGGAAACCCCAGTGGCGCTTGAATGAATCCCTTTTTAACAATCCAGTCCACTGTACATTGCTGGAGAAGGAACTTAAAGAATACTTTCAGTTGAACGACAATGGGGAGGTTTCTCCCTCAATACTTTGGGCAGCCCACAAGGGGGTGATGAGGGGCAGGATCATCCAGTTGTCGGCCAAGCTAAAGAAAGAGAGGGAGAGTGATATAAAGAAATTAGAACAGGCTTTCCAGGGTCTCTCCAAGTCTCACAAGAAGAACCCAACCCCCCAATCGAAGGCTCAGTTGGAATCAAGTAGGGTTGCTATTAACCTCGCCTTGACCACCAAGACGGAAAGACAAATCCATTGGAAAAGATCTCATTTTTATTTGCAAAAAGATCAAATTGGTCCTAAACTGGCTGCCAAGCTATCCCCTAGGTTACAGTCCTTCTCCTTCCCTAAAATAAGGGATATTGCGGGGGAGTTAACTCAGAATCCCCAAAGAATTATGAGCTCTTTTCAGAAATATTATGGCAGTCTTTATGAGGCGGGAGAACAACCTCTCCCCACCTTCTGGACACTTTTCTGAATAAGATCTCGCTTCCTAAACTTACTACTAAGCATAGGGAGTCCCTTGAACAACCCTTTACGGAAGCTGAGATTCTGGGGGTAATCATAATCTTAAGAAGGGTTCGGCCCCTGGGCCTGATGGATTCTCCACAGGCTACTATAAAACCTTTGGCCCCATTGTCGCTCCCTATTTGGCAAAACATTTCAATTCTCTCCAAGCAGGGTCTTTGCTCCAGAAGGAGGCCAATTTAGCTTTTATCGCTGTAATCCCTAAACCTGTTAGAGATCTCTCGATTGTTAGCAACTACAGACCTATTTCGTTAATTAATAATGACCTTAAAATCTTGACTAAAGTTTTGGTCAATAGAATGTCTACGTTTATAAGTAAATATGTTCACAAAGACCAAGTAGGCTTCATCCCGGGAAGGCAAGGCCCAGATCAGATTTGTAGAGCAGTGGATATTATTTCAATTTTAAACTCAAACTGGGATGGGGGGCCCCACCAGGAAGGATACATTTTATCAGTGGATCTTCAAAAAGCATTCGACACAGTAGATTGGACTTACCTGTTTGAGATCCTCTCTAGATGGGGCTTTGGCCCAAAATTTATACAAACTCTAAAAGCCCTTTATTCCAATCCTAGCGCTCAGGTCAAATTACAAAACTTCTACTTGGAGCCACTTAATATTGCCAAGGGAACTAGACAGGGATGTCCCCTATCTACCCTAATTTTTGCTATAGCGATCGAATCTCTCGCAATTGCAATCAGAGGAAACCCCGATATATGTGGTGTACAATGTGGATCACGGACGCACAAATGTGCTCTTTTTGCAGATGATCTGCTCTTATTCATCACTGCGCCTCTGTCCTCCAACCCCCAAATTATCAGTTTACTTCATGAGTTTGGAGAGGTTTCTGGGCTCTGCGTAAATTGGGCGAAATCTGCGGCCCTGAACGTGTCCATTGCGGCCTCCACAGTCCAGAAGCTCAGAGAAATATACAAGTTTTCCTGGAACCCACAAAATATTCCATACCTGGGGGTCAGCCTGACAGCCGATATCAAACATTTATATGAGGCCAATTACCCCCCGCTGCTTCATAAATTATCCGAGGATCTTTCCAGGTGGGATCAGGAGGGTCTTTCATGGCTTGGCAGAATAAATGCAGTCAAGATGACTTTACTTCCCAGAATCCTGTACTTCTTCAGATCTCTCCCAATTTCTCTGAGGAAACAACAATTGCAAATGTTGCAATCACGTATAATCAAGTTTGTTTGGGGTCAGAAGAGTTATAGATGTCAAGCTAATGTTTTACATAGGAGACATTCCCAAGGTGGACTAGGACTCCCACACCTCTATAAATACTATCAAGCCGCCCAAATAGCCCAGTTTTCTGCTATTTATGCTAAGGGAGACAGGCCCGACTGGATAGCGATGGAGTGACAGTCTGTTCCGCTAAACACTATTGACTTTTTGGTAGGGGCTCCTCGTAAGATGAGGCCCCCAATCCTAGCGCCTACTCTCTCTCACTCCATGGCCCTCTGCGATTCGGTCCTTAAACCCCCCTACTTAATATCACATCTACGTCCCCTCGATCATCTATTCAACAACCCCAGATTCCCTCCAGGCCTTGAAATTCAGGCCTTTCAATGGTGAACAAATAAAGGTTTATATCGGATAGGACACTTTTTTACCTCTATGGGCCCTATCACTCAAGCGTATTGCACTAATAAATTGGATATGCCTCACACTGAAAAGTTTAGATTCCAACAAATATATCATTTTCTGACCTCTTTATGGAGGCTCAGAAACTATTCTACGGGAGTTACTCCATACGAAAAATGGTGTTCAGAATTTGAGGACCAAAAAGGTGGTATCTCATTAATCTATGCATCACTGACAGATTATCCGGATAAACCCCCCTTTGTTAATAAGTGGGAAAAGGACTTGGGCGTTGATTGGGGCGTAGAGAAGTGGAGTTTCCTGTTTCAGAGATCCTCCAAGGGGACGATTAATGTTGCCCTATGGGAGGCCAACCTTAAGGTCTTCATGCGCTGGTATCTGGTTCCAACCAGACTGGCTGCTATGTTCCCAAATTCTTCTGACCTTTGTTTCCGGGGTTGCGGACTCTTGGGCTCCTTCTTCCACACTTGGTGGGAATGCCCGCGTATCCGAGGCTTTTGGAACAGAATATTTCACCTTATAAGAAGGGTTACAGGGCAGGCGATTCCCCAGAATCCAGAAACGGCCCTTCTTAACTCTAGACCTGATGGCCTCACCAAGCCCCTTTTTAAACTTGCCCATTTCATTTTCCTGGGAGCTAAAATTACAATCGCCAGGGCATGGAAACTTCCTTCGGTCTCCTTCCAAGCCGCTAAACAAAAAATTTCTTGGATCATGACACAGGAGAGGATTGCCAATATAATATTAGATACATCACCCAAATTTGATATAATCTGGGATCCCTGGAAGGAATACCTTAACTTACCCCTATGATCTAATCGTGTCTCACTTTTACTCTAAACTCCCTCGTGCCCTAATTTTCCCATTCTTCTTTTTCCTTTTCTACTCTCTCCTTTTCCTCTCTCTGCTTTTCTATCGCTACTCTGGCTCTTTCAAACCTTATCTCTCCATGTTGGCTCTTGCTGTAGTGTTAATGCTAGAATAGCATTATCAAACCCCTGGATTGGGGTTGAGTTCCAGGGCTTGTCCCTTATTGCAATTAGTTAAGTGTTTGACTTCTTTTTTCCCTCTCCCTGATTAAAGGGGAATGGACATTAATTTTATGGGGTTTCCAGGCCGACTGCGGCCTGCAGGCTATCACTGGGTATACTAAGTGGCAATATTCACCTACTGTCGCAGGAGGAAATTTAATATCCTGTTGGTTCTTTTTGGTGCTTCTCGGCCCACAGCTTGCTCCTGTTAGGGGTGGGTCGGGAGATATCTTAAAGGGGGAAAGAGTGAAGGAAAGTAAAATTTTGTGTCCTCCAACTTGCTCTTGCCTGGTAACTGCATATAAATTTGACTATATCCTTGTTCATTTACTTTTTTTTTTTTTTTTGCCCTGTGAGGCCAAAATATATTCTTTTACATTTGCCAATATGTTTGAGGCTTGTAAGTTTCTTATGTTGATGTCTGTTTTTTGTATCCTGTACAAAATGCAATAAAAACCTTTAAAGATAAAAAATGTGATAGGTTGTCATGACATTAGATGTGTAATTTATGTCCCTAGAATAACTGACGGCACTCCCTGGATGTTGGGCCTCTGTATGTGGCCAGGCTGTGAAAAAGTCTCAGATATGTGATATCGTCATACTCAGGAGGAGTAGCAGAATGTGTTTCGGGGTGTAATTTGTGGTATGCATATGCTGGGTGTGAGAAATAACCTGTTAATATATGACAATTTTGTGGGAAAAAAAAGAAAAAATCTTCATTTTGCAAATAATTGTGGAAAAAAAAAATACAACTTCAAAAAATTCACCATGCCTCTTACTAAATACCTTGGACTGTCTACTTTCCAAAAAGGGGTTATTTTGGGGGTATTTATACTTTCCTGGCTTGTTAGGGTCTCAAGAAGTGAGATAGGCTGTCAGTATATCAGGTGTGATCAGGTGTGATCAATTTTTAATGATTGGCACCATAGCTTGTAGACTCGCACACAAGGACCAAATAATATACACTTATTTGGGTTATTTTTACCAAAGATATGTAGCAGTATAAATGTTGGCCAAAATTTATGAAGAAAAATTACTAATTTGCAACATTTTATGACAGAAACAAAGAAAATGCATTTTTTCACAAAATTTTCAAACTTTTTTCATTTATAGCACAAAAAATAAATAACCTAGTGATTATAGACCACCAAAAGAAAGCTCTATTTGCGTGAAAAACAGACGCAAATTTCATATGGGTACAGTGTGGCATGACTGAGTAATTGTCATTCAAGTGTGATAGCGCTGAAAGCTGAAAAATGGCCTGGACAGGAAGGGGGTTTTCGCGCCCAGTACTGATGTGGTTAATTCCTGGGGCAAGGCAGAAACGATGAGTGGTAATGTTCGGTCTAAGCAGGGAACCAGATGCACACACCCAAGTGTCAGTAATAAATTAGAAAGTGGAATTGACAGCGGAACTTAATCGCATATAAAAAGGATGCAAAAAAAATCACAAAATTAAACAGAAAAAAATATCAAAAATTGTAAATAATATAAATACATCTATACCTTTGGAGAGGCATATCCCATTAAAAAGGCTATTTGAAAAAATGTTGCAAACAGGTACATAATAACTACAGACAATATTTGAAAGGGGACTAAATATAATCTATCAAAAAACGAGTCGCCAAATAATCAATGGTTGGACTAACGTTGTACAAAGATTAGGCGATAAGTATATAACAATACTGTATCAATCTACTAATAAGCCACCAAACTTTATAAACAAGAAACATTGAAGAATTGGATAATGTTTATGGTAAACTAACATAACCTCAGGATTCTGAAACATATATGTTATAGATTTCTAAATTACAAATCCAGAGGTATGGAGTATGTGTTTGGTAGTTCCATAAGTTATTATTGAGTAGAATATTAATGTTAATATCTAGAATTCTTATAAACCCCCGACCAAAATGTTATACTACTATGTAATATGATAATCAATAAGGTATTAGACTTACATAGGGAATTACTGTGTGGGACAAGTTATGCTTTGTTAATAAAAGAGTTTATGTCCCACTCAATGTTAACACCATATGGATAATAACATTTCAACTTGTGGATCCAAAAGGTTTCCAATTGCGAGACTCCTCTATGGACAGCTCCACCTCTCCAGGGTGGAACATACTTGTCTTTTACCTGGAAAAGCGTACCACTTGGATCCTTATTGTGATACTGTAAGTAATGTTTTGGAATGCTATGATTCGTTTTCCCCTTGAGAATATTTGTAATGTGTTCATTGACCCTAGTACTGAATGATCTTATAGTCCTGCCCACATACTGCTTATTGCAGGGGCAGGTAAGGAGATACAGAGCATTTTTTGTCTCACATGTGCTGAAATGTTTCATATTATAAATTCGTCCTGTAGTTGTGGATCTAAAGTTTAGGATCTTTTTGTTTTGGCAAGCGTTGAGTTTGCAAACTCTGCATTTTTGACACCTAAAATAGCCCACTAGATCCTGGAAAGAGGAAACTTGTTCCTAAGTGAGGGTGTCCCCCTATATACTATCTTAGGTACTTCTTGTAATCGTGATCCAAGGACACAGTCATTTTTAAGGACACTCCAATGTTTTCTAATGACGTTTTTGATTTGTTTATGTTGGATGGAGAATGGGGTACAAAAGGACCATTTGAATTCATCAGTTTGGATCTTTGGTTTGTCCACAAGAAGTTGTGATCTATCAACCTCCAGTGTCCTTTGGATTTCCTGAATTAATGTTACACCATTATACCCTTTCTCAAGAAACCTGGGCTTTATTTTAAAAGTCACCACTATTGGTACAATTACGCCGCAGCTGCATAAACTGGCTGCCTGGTACGGATTTAAGCCATGATTGGTAATGACAACTATCTGTAAATATGTAGCCATTGTGGTCTGTGGGTTTGAAAAAGGTTTTAGTGTTTAGCTAGCATGTCTGATTTCAATATGAAGGTCCAGCAAGTGGATGCTTTCATGGCTAAACTCCAAAGATAGGGATACACCTCTATCATTAGAATTCAAAACTGAAAAGAAGTTGACTCTGGACTCCCTCTTCATAGAAGGGTGCCGTCTATATATCTAACCCACAGGACCAATTCTGGTCTATTCTGGGCATAGACGACATCCTCCCCCCATTTGGCCATAAATAAATTGGCCAAACTGGGGGAGAATTTTGCCCCCCATGGCCACACCCTTCTCCTGGGAATAGAATTTATTCCCAAAACAGAAATAGTTGTGCTTAGCCGCGAACACAACCAAATCTGATATAAACCTTCTTTGTGACCTGGGTATAGAGGCGTCCTGAGATAAATAGTGGTTAACTGCCTCTAGGCCCAAGTCATGTGGAATACATGTATATAGTGATGCTACATCTGCTGTAGCTATCACATCTCCAACCTCGATTGTAATATTCTGTAATCCTGATTCGAATTAAGGGTGATTTGGAAATTATCCCTAAACCCAGCGCTCTATTGATTGTTTTTAGGTGTGTTACTGGTTTCTACCTTTTTTCCGGCTGCTGCTGTGTTAGTAGGTTTAGTGGGAATTAAGCTTAGTCCTAATGTCTTATAATGTTAGCTCCAACCTCTACACTATCGATGTCGTCTACATCGTAGTGATATATGTACATAAGGTGTACTGAACCCGGATCTCCGTCAATTGGTGATAAATAGAGTCCTGCGGAGATATGGGTCCAGTGTTTCTTCCAAATATAGTCTAAACCAACACAAGCGCCGATTCGTGTTGATAAAGACAAAACCCTTATTTAAGATAAGGGTCCTCTTCCCACACCGGTACCCCCCGTTTTAAGAGGGGGTCAAACCGGTTAAATAAATACCGGTTTACCCCCCTCCTACAGCAGATACGGGTCTTATCTGGTCTTAACCAGGACACCCAATCTATATATCTGCCGTGGGAAGATATATAGATTGG
>BLSH010205917.1:89851-107827 GCA_018402905.1 Glandirana rugosa
TTTTTGCATAGTGAATTTTCAAGTATTTCAGCGTATTTTTATTTTATTAGCGTATTTTATTAGCGTATTTTATTAGCGTATTTTTAAACGAAGTTTACCGTATACCTACTAATATTTGTCCGTATATTTGAGAATATTTTATATCAGGTATTTAGGTCCAGGAGATGTCCATAGGGGAATTATTTAAGGACGACAGGAAGAAATTCCCTACAAACGTTAGGATTAGACCCCACCCTAAGTTTTAGTCAAGGGTTTCACTTTCCATAAAAGGAGGGGCGACAGGAATAAGGAAAAAGGACGAGGGGAGAATACCCAGGGGCGAATATGCGATTATTTTATTTTTATGCGACTTTATGAACTTTTAAGTGATACGTTTTTTGAGAAATGATATGATATGATATGTGTAAACATTTATGAATTTTAAACATAAGTAATTCTAAAAAAACAATATAAGACACACCAAATCTCAAACAGACAGCACATTCAGGAGCTAAGCCAGTAAAAGCTCAAACAGCAAATAACCAAATACATTGCAGCTAATGATAGGCGTAAATATCTATGAATTTTAAATACAAGCATTTTAAAAAATATCATAAGATATACCAAACCTGAACAGACAGCACACTCAGAGGCTAAACCAGCAAAAGGTTTAAATAGAAATTAACCAAATAGGTGCCGCCAATAAACCATAAGTGGGTAAAGAGCACATAAGTACACAAAAATCATATGTAAGTACAGAACTCATTTCATATTATAATACAATATTTATGAGAAGACTGTCAAATAACAAAACATATCCAGGCGCAGCTGACATTTAACCAACTGGTGAGGAAAAACAAGCACACAAAGAGTTAAATGATAGCACAGAGAATATTCTGTAATCGTCTGATTGTATCCTTGGTGTCTTTAAGAAAAGATGGCATTTTCCTGATTTGTGGCTGAAGATAAAAGTCAATATACCATCCAATTCTGGAGGTGACCAAATCTATCCCGCTGACTAACGGGCGCCCGGGCGGATTGACTGCATCTTTATGTATTTTAGGTAGAAAGTATAACACCGGAACCCTTGGAGCCAGCGTACCAAATAATTTTTTTCTTTTTTTATCTAGAATGCCATCTTGAAAACCCTTATTGACCAATTTAGTCAATTTGTTTTTGTATTTGTTGGTGGGGCTTGAAGGTAATACTTTATATGTACAGGTGTCACCTAATATTTTGTACATCTCAGTAATGTACTGGCTCTTATCCAGGACGACTATACCACTGCCCTCGTCCGCAGGGAACATTACCAGGTCCTTTTTTTTTCACATAAGCTTTCTAAGCCCTTTTTTATTTGGGATTTGGTAAAACACATTTTAACCTTAACCTTAAATTTGTGCCCCAAAAAAAGTTAGATAAATTTGGTGCGTTTATAGACGTGCACAAATATATTAGGAGGGTTAATATCCAACGGAATCTTGTTACCAACCCCATCGCTAAACCGATTTGGGTTGATACTAATAGTATAATTCACTCAGAGTTGGCCAACCCATCTTTATTTAACCCCCGGGCTAGTTAGCACCTTCTGTCAATGTCTTTAAAGAGCTTGTGTTACAAGATTTAGAGGAATTAGAGGTTAAAAAGTGTTGCACCCAATCACAAATAAAAAAGGGCTTAGAAAGCTTATGTGAAAAAAAGGACCTGGCAATCTGCCCTGCAGACAAGGGTGGTGATAGAGTCATTCTGGATAAGAGCAAGTACACTGCCAAGATGTACAAAATATTAGATGACCCCTGTACATATAAAGTATTACCTTCAAACCCCACCAACAAATACAAAAACAAATTGACTAAATTGGTCAATAAGGGCTTTAAAGATGGCATTCTAGATAAAAAAGAGAAAATACGATTTGGTCTTGCTGGCTCCCAGAGTTCCTGTCACGTACCTGATGGATGAGTCTAGCTTATGCGGGGGCAACCTCTCTTACGGCCCTGGTTCGAGAACCCCTGATAGTGCAGACAGGGAGCTCTGGAGCACAGGGGAGCACGAGGGTTGGACAAGTCTCTGATGTCAGGTAGAAGTCCGCTGGAGCTTGTGCGGCTGGAAGGGTAGTGGTGCAGGCCGGGTCGGTAACTTTCTGGCTGAGTAGTACAGAAGGATCAGACAAACGGGTAGTTGGGTACAGGCTGGGTCGGCAACGTGCAGGCAGGTGAAGTACAAAGGGATCAGGCAGAAGAGTAGTCATAAACAGGCAGAGGTCAGGGCAGGCAGATAACAGCAAAGTTCAAAGGGCAGCCAGGGTCACTGGTACAGGAAGACTCTCAGGAACAAAAGCTGGGGGGGTCACTGGGACATGAACACTGTAGAACGGACAGCACTCGCTGACAGGTGCAGAGGGTTCAAATAGCAGAGTTTAGCACCATTTCCGGCGCAAGCGCACGCACATGCACATCCGCAAACGTTCGTTCGCGCTCGCGAACGTGCACAGGCACGCGTGAACGCGCATAGGTGCACATATAGGTGCTAAAGTCCAAGAAAGATTCAGGTCTCTTCCTAACATTGCCCCCCCCCAAGGGGCAGCCTCCGGATGCCCACACGGGCTCTCTTGGTCGGGTTGTTTCTCCAAAACATCTTGACAAGCTCCTTGGCATGCAGATTACTTTCCAGCTCCAAGGAGTTCTCCTCAGGTCCATACCCCTTCCATTTTACCAGGAACTGAGTATCCCCTGCTCTTTTCCTACAGTCGAGGATAGTTTCCACCTCAAACTCCTCCTCTCCATTTACCAGGACTGGCTCAGGTGGGGCAGTTCTCCGTCCAGGAAACAGATCCTTAGTGACCGGCTTGAGGAGGTGTACATGAAATACCGGATGGATCCGGAGCCATGGCGGTAGATCGAGCTCATAGGCCACGTTGTTGATTTACCTCTTTACAAGGAGGGGTCCAAGGTATCGCGGTCCTAGTTTTTTGGACTGGCAGGATAGCTTTAGATTTGTGGTTGCCAACCAGACCTGGTTGCCAGGCTGCAAGTCCAGTTCTCCTCATCTCCCCCTGTCAAATGTCCTTTTGTTGCGCTCCTGAGTCTGAGCAAGGGTCTCCCGCAGCAATTTGCTGTTGCTGTCCAGGAATTGAGTGATTTCCTGCGTGGCCGGAGTCGTACTTTCAGTTAGCACAGTGGGCATGAATGTAGGATGGTAGCTGAGATTCGCCCAAAACGGAGATTGTTTGGTAGCAGAGTGGATGGAATTGTTGTAGGCAAACTCAGCTAATGGCAGCAAAGAGTCCCAATCATCCTGGGAGTATGAGGAGTAGCAACGGAGGTACTGCTCAAGGGTCTGGTCGGTCCTCTCTGTCTGCCCATTGGACTGCGGGTGGTAAGCTGAAGAAGATGCTAGTCCAATTCCCAAAATAGAACACAGAGACCTCCAGACCAGGGATGTAAACTGCACCCCTCTATCGGACACAATGTTCTTTGGGATGCCGTGTAGGCAGACAACTTGCTTGATTAATACCTTGGCTGTTTCTGTAGCGGAAGGGGTGCCTTTCATTGGCATGAAGTGCACCATTTTTGTGAGGTGGTCAACAACCACGAAGATTGTGGTGAAACCTGCATAGAGATCTGAGACCATGGACGCTCAGGGATGGGTAGCGGGTTTAGCAGGCCCCAAGCCTTGGTCCTTTCAGTCTTGTTTTGAGCACAGACCAGGCAGGCACTTACATAGTTTCTGCAGTCCTCTTTCATGTGAGGCCACCAAAAGGTGCAGGAAAGCAGCTCCACTGTCTTATGGTTCCTGAAGTGCCCAGCTAGTTGATGGTCATGGCAAAGTTCCAAAGCAGTTAGACGGTGCCCCGGGCATGAAGATCCGGGTACCCGACCACCATAACCATCTTTCACAGACAGTCCTGAATCAGCGGGTACAGTGAAGCCGACAAAGGTTTACCTGATCTGGGCGAGGAAGTCCTCCTAGACCAACAAGATACTGTGGGCCGGTAAGATGGTGTCAGGAGGGGATGTTTCTCCAGTCTCATGGAACATCCTGGACAGTGCGTCAGGTTTAACGTTCTTGGATCCAGGTCTGTAACTTATGGGCGGCACAGTGGTGTAGTGGGTAGCACATTCACCTGGCAACAAAAGAGTCGCTGGTTCGAATCCCAACCACGACACTACCTGCCTGGAGTTTGCATGTTCTCCCTGTGCCTGCGTGGGTTTCCTCCGGGTACTCCGGTTTCCTCCCACACTCCAAAGACATGCTGGTAGGTAAATTCGATCCTGTCTAAATTGTCCCTAGTATATGTATGAATGTGAGTTAGGGACCTTAGATTGTAAGCTCCTTGAGGGTAGGGACTGATGTGAATGTAAAATATATATATGTAAAGCGCTGCGTAAATTGACGGCGCTATATAAGTACCTAAAATAATAATAATAATAATAATATATGAAGCTGGAAACGAGAAGACAACAGGGCAGAGCGGGCCTGCCGAGGTTTGAGTCTCTTAGCAGTCCTTAAATACTCTAAATTGTTGTGGTCTGTGAAGACCAGGACAGGATGGACTGCTCCTTCCAGAAGGTACTGCCACTCTTCCAGGGCGGACTTGATAGCTAAAAGTTCTCTGTCCCCTACATCGTAGTTCTTCTCGGGGGGAGTCAGCTTCCACAAGAAGAAGGCAACAGAGCTTTGGCCCCCTGTCTTTGGGATAAGACCGCTCCAACTGCAGTCTCCGAGGCATCCACTTCCAGAATGTATGGCAATGTGGAGTTGGGGTGCTTCAGAATGGGCGCTGAAGTGAACAACCCTTTCAGGGTCTGGAAGGCTGCTTGCACTTCCGTGGTCCAGACAAAGCGAGAGTTCTGCTTAGTCAATTGGGTTATAGGAGAGATCACTGCAGAAAACCCCCGGATGAATTTCCTATGAAAGTTAGCGAACCCCACAAAGCTCTGCACCGCTTTCTTGTCTGCAGGCATTGGCCAGTCTATAATGGCTGAAACCTTCTGGGGGTCCATTGTGGTGCCTGTAGTAGAGATGTGGAATCCCAAGAAGGATATTTCTGAGCATTCAAATGCACATTTTTCTGCTTTTGCATACAGGCCATGTTGTCGAAGGCAGCTGAGTTCACATTTCACATGCTAGCGACGTTCCTTTAGGGAGGGGGAGAAGATGAGGATGTCATCTAGGTAGACCACTGCAAATAAGTCAAGGTAGTCCTTAAAAATGTCGTTGACCAGGTGCTGGAACGTGGCCGGGGCGTTACAGAGCCCAAAGGGCATGACCAAATATTCAAAATGGCCAAACCGTGTCCTAAAGGCTGTTTTCCACTCATCTCCCTCTCGTATACAAACCAAATTGTAGGCCCACAGAGATCCAATTTGGTGAACACCACTGCGGAACCGAGGCGTTGGAACAGCTCGGGCACCAGAGGCAGCAGGTACCGGCTCTTGACCGTGATTTTGTAAAAGGTCCTGGTAATCAATACATGGCCGGAGGGTGTGGTCCCTTTTCTCGTTGAAAAAGATCCCAGTTCCTGCAGGGGACATAGAAGGCCATATGAAGCCCTTCTGTAGGTTTTCCTCAAGGTAGGCTTTGAGAGCCACAAGCTCCACTTCAGAGAGGGGAAATATCCTACCGAAAGGGACCTCGGCCCCCAGCAACAGATCTATCGGGAAGCTGTGGTATACTTCAGGGACAGCGAGACGGGTCTCCTCATCTGGATCAGGGTTGAGGCAGAGCACGGCTGAAGGTGCCCCTTGGGGCGACCAGAGACAGTGAGCCTTACAGTACGAGGACAGGAACTGAACTTCTCCGGTGTTCCAGTTAATGTGGGGGTTGTGGCTTCAGAGCCATGGGAGGCCCAGGATGACCGGAAACAATGGGGACGCAATAGCATCCAGCAGCAGGAATTCTCTATGGCCCTCAACTGTCCAGACGGGCAGAGGAAAAGTCTCATGGGTCACGGTACCGGATTTGATGATCGACCCGTCGGCCAATCGTATAACCATCTGTTGTTCCTTGGGTCGAAGAGGAATCCGGTGCTGGGTGGCCGGAACTTGAATATTCCCGTTGGGGAGCTGCAAATAGAGGGAGAGAGTAAAGTGAGACTTTGAACTTGGCAGAGTTAGGACCTCCCCTAGGGCTGGAGTTGGAGATCTACCGGCTTTGACAGGGCAGCTCTTCACTAGGTGCCCTGAGCCCCCACAGTAGAGGCATAGGTTAAGAGCCATGCGTCTCTGTCTTTCCTCGACAGAGAGAGATGGTCAGAGGGGCCCAATGTACATAGACTCAGGGTGGTCCTGTGGAGAGGAGGAGTAGGCTGTAGCGGCCAGGCTTGGTCCCAGAAAACTGGGCACTCGGGACAGCATCCAGGTGGGGCGCAGGAACCCCGTGGCTCGCTCTGCCCTGCATTCACGCAGGCAGCGGTCGATTTGGATCGCCAAGTTGATTAAGGCGTCCAGAGTATGGGTTACCCCGACACGTGCCAGCTCGTCCTTGAGGGGTTTGGAAAGTCCCAGCCTGAATTGGTAGGAGAGAGCAGCATTGTCCCAGGCGGTGTCGGTGCTCCAGCGCCTGAACTCTGACACGTATTCCTCAGCTGGGCGGCGACCTTGTTGGAGCGCATGGAGCGCCGCTTCTGCCATGGCGGCCTGATGGGGGTCTGCATATAGTCGGGCCATGGCGTGGAAGAACTGATCAAGAGTGGTGGTCTCCGGGGCTTTCTGCTCCAACAGGCGATGAGCCCAGACCTGGGGTTCATCAGACAGAAGAGAGATCAGCAGACCCACTTTGTTGGCTTCCAATGAAAACGTGCGTGGCTGGGGAGCGAAGTACAACTCACACGAGTTGCGGAATTCCCGAAACCTCCGGCGGTCTCCTGGAAACCGCTCGGGCATGGGCACCTTGGGCTCCATAGGCAGAGTTACTATGGTGCGGGCTGGCATTTGGACAGTACTGGTACGGCTTGGGGTCGCCAGATCCTGGACTTGATCCTCCAAGCGGGTATATCCCTCCTGCAAGCTTTTCACGGCTTGGGTCAAGCCGACAAGGTGAGCACATAAGTCCTATATGGGAGAGGGCCCTGGCGCCGACTCAGACATGGCTGTCCGTTGCTGTCACGTACCTGGTGGATGAGTCTGGCTTATGCGGGGGAAACTTCTTACGGCCCTGGTTCGAGAACCCCTGATAGTGCAGACAGGGAGCTCTGGAGCACAGGGGAGCACGAGGGCTGGACAAGTCTCTGATGTCAGGTAGAAGTTCGCTGGAGCTTGTGCAGCTGGAAGGGTAGTGGTACAGGCCGGGTCGGTAACTTGCTGGCTGAGTAGTACAGAAGGATCAGGCAAATGGGTAGTCGGGTACAGGCTGGGTCGGCAATGTGCAGGCAGGTGAAGTACAAAGAGATCAGGTAGAAGAGTAGTCATAAACAGGCAGAGGTCAGGGCAGGCAGATAACAGCAAAGTCCAAAGGGCAGCCGGGGTCACTGGTACAGGAAGACTCTCAGGAACAAACGCTGGGGGGTCACTGAGACACAAACGCTGTAGAAAGGACAGCACTCGCTGATAGGTGCAGAGGGTTCAAATAGCAGCGTTTGGCGCCATTTCCGATGCGCGCACGATCACGGTAGCGTGCGCTCGCACGTGCGCACATGCAAGCGCGCATAAGCGCTCAAACGCACATAGTCGTTAAATTCCAAGAAAGATGCCGGCCTCTTCCTAACAGTTTCAGTGTTAATCTGCCCGGGCGCCCGATAGTCAGCGGGATAGATTCGGTCACCTCCAGAATTGGATGGTATATTGACTTTTATCTTCAGCCACAAGTCAGCAAGATGCCATCTTTTCTTAAAGGCACCAAGGATGCGATCAGACGATTACAGAATATTAAAATCGAGGATGGAGATGTGATAGCTACAGCAGATGTAGCATCACTGTATACATGTATTCCACATGACTTGGTCCTTGAGGCGGTTAACCACTATATATCTCAGGATAAATCTCTCTATACCCAGGTCACAAAGAAGGTTTACATCAGATTTGGTTGTGTTCGCGACTAAGCACAACTATTTCTGGTTTGGGAATAAGTTCTATTCCCAGGAGAAGGGTGTGGCCATGGGGGGCAAAATTCTCTCCCAGTTTGGCCAATTTATTTATGGCCAAATGGGGGGAGGATGTTGTCTATTCCCAGAATAGACCAGAATTGGTCCTGTGGGTTAGATATATAGACAACATCCTTCTATGGAGAGGGAGTCCAGAGTCAACTTTTCGGTTTTGAATTCTAATGATAGAGGTATATCCCTATCTTTGGAGTTTAGCCATGAAAGCATCCACTTGCTGGACCTTCATATTGAAATCAGACAGTCAGGTAACCACTAAAACCTTTTTCAAACCCACAGACCGCAATTGCTGCATATCTATGGATAGTTGTCATCACCGCTCATGGCTTAAATCAGTGCCATGCAGCCAGTTTATGCGGCTGCGGCGTGATTGTACCAATAGTGGTGAATTTTGCAATCAAGCCCAGGTTCTGAAACGCAGGTTTCTTGAGAAAGGGTATGATGGTGTAACATTAGATCAGGAAATTCAAAGGACACTGTAGGTTGATAGATCACAACTTCTTGTGGACAAACCAAATATCCAAACTGACGACTTTAACCGCTTAACAACCGCCCTATAGTCAAATGACGGCTACAGGGTGGTTGCTTAATTCTGGGAGGACATACAGTGACGTTCTGCTATGAACACGCTTCCCGCGCCCCCTGGGGCGCACACATGGGAACATCCGTGACTGCTGGGTCTAGGGGACCCGGTGCATCACGGATCGTGGTGAATGGCCGATGTGAGCGGCCTTTTACCATGTGATCGCTCCGTCAAATGATGGAGTGATCACATTTAAACAAGCAGGCAGAAGTGCTGGCTTTTCTCTTCCCTCTCCGCACCGAGCGATGCATTGTGAGAGGAGAGAGGGGGAGAGAGGATGTGCTACAGCGCTGTGGGTGATGTGTAGTGCCCACAGTGCTGCTAAGTGGCACACAGCAACCCCCACCATCCATGCAGCCTCACCCAGCCATCCTCACCCCATCCATACTCACCCATCCAGCCATCCTCACCCCATCCATACTCACCCACCCAGCCATCCTCACCCCATCCATGTTCTCCCACCCAGCCATCCTCACCCCATCCATGCTCATCCATCTATGCTCAGCCACCCATCCTCACCCATCCATCCATGCTCACCCAGCCATGCTCACCCATCCAGCCATGCATGCTCATCCACCCATCCATGCTCACCCAGCCATCCATCCATGCTCACCCAGCCATCTATCCATGCTCACCCACCCAGTGGTGCTCACGCAGCCATGCTCACCCATCTATCCATCTATGCTCACCCACCCAGCCGTGCTCACCCAGCCATCCACCCATGCTCATCCATCCATTCATCCATGCTCACCCAGCCATCCATCCATGCTCACCCACCCAGCCGTGCTCACCCAGCCATCCACCCATGCTCACCCAGCCATCCATCCATGCTCACCCACCCAGCCATGCTCACCCATCCATCCATGCTCACCCATCCAGCCGTGCTCACCCACCCCGCTCAGTCATCCCCATCCATGCTCATCCATACCCATCCATGCTCAGTCATCCTCATCTGTGCTCATCCATCCCCATCCATGCTCATCCATCCCCATCCATGCTCATCCATCCCCATCCGTGCTCATCCATCCCCACCCATGCTCAGTCATCCCGATCCATGCTCAGTCACCCCCCATCTGGGCTCATCCATCCCCATACACGGCTCATCCACCCCCATCCATGGCTCATCTGTGCCTCATTCATGCTCATCCATACCACATCAGTTCTCATCCATGACACATCCATGCCACTACAGTGCCCACCCGTGCCACGGCAGGGCCCATCCATGCCACTACACTGCCCATCTGTGCCAGTACAGTGCCCATCCATGCCACTACACTGCCCATCCGTGCCACTACAGTGCCTATTCATGCCACCACAGTGTCTCACAATAGTGTAAAAGATAGTCAAATTAGATTTGAAATGTATTCCCCTAGAACACCTGACGGCACTCCCTGCATGTTGTGCCTCTGTATGTGGCCAGGCTGTGTAAAAGACTCACATGTGGTATCGCCATACTCAGTAGGAGTAGTAAAATGTATTTTGGTGTGTAATTTGTGGTATGCATATGCTGGGTGTGAGAAATAACCTGTTAACATATGACAATTTTGTGAAAAAAAATCTTCATTTTGCAAAGAATTGTGAGAAAAAACGACAACTTCAAAAAATTCACCATGCCTCTTACTAAATACCTTGGAATGTCTACTTTCCAAAAAGGGGTCATTTGGGGGGTATTTGTACTTTCCTGGCTTGTTAGGGTCTCAAGAAATAAGATAAGCCATCAGTACATCAGGTGTGATCAATATTCAGTGATTGGCACCATAGCTTGTAGACTCTATAACCTTCACAAAGACCAAATCATATACACTAATGTTTTTTTTGCCAAAGATATGTAGCAGTATAAATTTTGACCAAAATTTATAAAGAGAAATTACTAATTTGCAAAATATTATAACAGAAACAAAGAAAAATTATTTTTTTTACAAAATTTTCAGTCTTTTTTTAATTATAGCTCAAAAAATAAAAAAAACCAGCGGTGAATAAATACAGCCAAAAGAAAGCACTATTTGTGTGAAAGAAAAAGACGCAAATTTCATATGGGTACAGTGTTGCATGACTGAGTAATTTTCATTCAAAATGTGAGAGCACTGAAAGCTGAAAATTGGTCTGGGTGTTAAGGGGGTTTAAGTGCCCAGTGGCCAAGTGGTTAAATAGTCCTTTTGTACCACATTCTCCATCCAACATAAACAAATCAAAAATGTCACCAAAAACACTGGAGTATCCTGAAAAATGACCTTGTCCTTGGATCATGATTACAAGAAGTACCTAAGATAGTATATAGGGGGACAACCTCACTTAGGAACAGGTTGACACCTAATCTGATTGACCCCCCTAAACAAGTTTCCTTTTTCTAGGATCTAGTGGGCTATTTTAGGTGTTGGAGATGCCGAGTTTGCAACCTCAACGCTTGCCAAAACAGAAAGATTCTACACTTTAGATCCACGACTATAGGACGAATTTATAATATGAAACATTTCAGCACATGCAAGACAAAAAATGTTGTGTATCTCCTTACCTGCCCCTGCAATAAACAGTATGTGGGCAGGACTATAAGATTATTCAGTACTAGAGTCCGGGGAAAACGAATCATAGCCTTCCAAAACATTACTTACGGTATCACAATAAGGATCCAAGTGGTACACTTTTCCAGGTAATAGACAAGTATGTTCCACCGTTGAGAGGTGGGGCTGTCCGTAGAGGAATCTTGCAATTGGAAACCTTTTGGATCCACCAGTTGAAATGCTATTATCCATATGGCCTTAACATTGAGTGGGACATAAACTCTTTTATTAACAAAGCATAACTTGTCCCACACAGTAATTCCCTACGTAAGTCTAATACCTTATTGATTATCATATTACATAGTAGTATAACATTTTGGCCGGGTGTTTATAGGAATTCTAGATATTAACATTAATATTCTACCCAATAATAACTTATGGGGTTACCAAACACATACTCCATACCTCTGGATTTGTAATTTAGAAATCTATAACATATATGTTCCAGAATCCTGAGGTTATGTTAGTTTACCATAAACATTATCCAATTCTTCAATATTTCTTGTTTATAAGGTTTGGGGGCTTATTCGTAGATGTATACAGTATTGTTATATACGTATTGTCTAATCTTTGTACAACGTTAGTCCAACCATTGATTATTTGGTGACTCGTTTTTGATAGATTTTATTTAGTTCCTTTTCTAATATAGTCCAGAGCTATTATGAATCTGTTTGCAACATTTTTTCAAGTTGTCTTTTTAATGGGGTATGCCTCTCCGAAGGTATATATGTATTTATATTATTTACAATTTTTGATATTTTTTTCTGTCTAATTTTCTGATTTTTGTTGCATCCCTTTTTATATGTGATTAAGTTTGGGTGTCAGTTCCGCTTTAATTTATTGCTGACACTTGGCTGTGTGCGTCCGGTTTCCTGCTTAGACCAGACGTTACCACTCATCATTTGTGCCTTGCCCCATGAATTGAGCATATTGCTGATGTTGACATCACTTCCAATTGTGTCGACAATACCCGTGTTCTGCCCATATGCCAAACCTCGCAGAATAGCAAACCTGCGTCACTTCCTGTGACGCAAAATCTGCTGTATGCTGGAAATGGCCAAACTGCTAATGTGCAGAGCGTTATATTTCCCTTCATAGGATGAGATCGGTGCACAGAGGATTTTCAATGTCAAGATCCTCTACCGACACTTGCGAAAACCACATAAATAACTGTCTAAATAGCTACGCTGCCAGACAAAACTAAGTGCGCATGCGTGACCTGAGCAATTGTCAATGGTCAGCAGTCTAATTCATGTAAATTTAAAAAATAATACACTGATGTTTTTTCATTGCAATAAAACAGCAAAGAAATTAATTTAATTTGCTTTTTCTTGTTGTGTCTGGGTGACTGCCTGAGGGTATTGCTTGCAGTCAATCGCTGCCGTACATATTGATTGAGGGTATTGCTCGCAGTCGATCGCTGTCATGCATATTGATTGAGGATATTGCTCACAATCGATCGTTGTCATACACATTGATCGAGGATATTGCTCGCAGTGGATCACCGTCATACACATTGATTGAGGGTATTGGTCGCAGTCTATCGCTGTCATACATATTGATTGAGGGTATTGCTCACAGTTGATTGCTGTCATACACATTATACAAACAAGTAAGAGGCGCAACACCCAGAATATACAATCCTAGAGGTGGTCTGATGAAGAGGATGTGTGTAAGCCCATAAATATTAATTTAAAATTTTAAAAGTCCATATGCAAAGTCCATAGGCAAAGCCCATAGGCAAAGTCCATAAGCAGTAATCTTCATATATAATAGTCCATATCAGACTGGTGAAAATAGGGCAAAAAATGGAAAAGGTCAGGAAAGGAGAATCAAACTGAATAGTAAGACACCAGAAGCTGCCATCCACGGTGAGCAAGCTCCAGCTCACAGAACCTGGAAGAAACAGAAGAGAGGAGGCGCTTCTAAGTGCAATATGCCAGTACACTTTATTAGAAAAAAGGTTAAAAACACTCACAAGATAACTGTGTAAAGAACACATCCAGCATCCAATACAAGGGGGAACCGAACGCTCATCCCATCCGACCGGGTAGTCCTCCGGGAACGATGGTCATCCAAAACGATTGTTCGTCCTGCACGCTGTATGATGGAAGAAGCCGGAGGAGGCTGGGAGCGCAAACACTCGGCACAGTCGGGATGGCGTGACAGTGGTGCAACGCGTTTCCTTGGCTGGCAGGCTCCAATGACATGGGTGGCTGCGCCACTTTGTCAAGCTGTCATACACATTGATTGAGGGTATTGCTCGCAGTCGATCGCTGTCATACATATTGATTGAGGGTATTGCTCGCAGTCGATCGCTGTCATAAATATTGAATGAGGGTAATGCTCACAATCAATCGCTGTCAAACACATTGATTGAGGGTATTGCTCATAGTCAGTCGCTGTCATACATATCGATTGAGGATATTGCTCGCAGTCGATCGCAGTAATACATATTGATTCAGGGTATTGTTTTCAGTTGATCGCTGTCTTACACATTGATTGAGGGTGTTGCTTGCAGTCGATCTCTGTCAAACACAATGATTGAGGGTATTGCTTGCAGTCGATCACTGTCATACATAGTGAATGAGGGTAATGCTTGCAGTCAATCGCTGTCAAACACATTGATTGAGGCTATTACTCGCAGTCAATTGCTGTCATACATATTGATTGAGGGTATTGCTCGCAGTCGATCGCTGTCATACATATTGATTGAGGGTATTGCTTGCAGTTGATCTCTGTCATACACATTGATTGAGGGTATTGCTTGCAGTCGATCGCTGTCAAACACATTGAAGGTATTGCTCGCAGTCGATCGCTGTCAAACACAATGATTGAGGGTATTTCTCGCAGTCGATGGCTGTCATACATAATGATTGAGGGTATTGCTTGCAGTCGATAGCTGTCATACATAATGATTGAGGGTATTGCTCGCAGTCGATAGCTGTCATGCATATTTATTGAGGGTATTGCTCGCCGTCGATCAATGTCAACCACACTGATTAAGGGTAAGGCTCACAGTTGATTGCTGTCATTCATATTGATTGAGGGTAAGGCTAGCAAGCAATTGCTGTCATACACAGTGATTGAGGGCAAGGCTCAGTACAGACGGAAATGACGCAATTGGAGTCTCTAACAAATTTGCAAAAGTGACAGAACACCACTGTTCTGTCAATTTAGCCAACCTGTCAGAAATTCCAATTCCATAATTTCCGGAAGGACATTTGGACGAGTTGATTGTACTGCCCAGGCGCCAGCGCGTGCACCCAACATAAACAAAAAACTCCCATCCGATCTTCGCGCATGCGCAGGACAGAGTGAATTAAACATGTCAGATATTCCAATCGCACTGCACCTGCATGACATACTGTCTCAAACCCTATTACATCTTCCGATCGCAGCACTGCTCCTGTGTAATTTACAGCTCTATTACACAAACACAATGCAGATACGTGGAGACCTTTCACACTGCTCCCCACCTGTGACATTACCCCCCCACCTGTGACATTACCCCCCACCTGTGACGTCCTCAGCATCCCTCTCTGTCCTCAGTGTCCCTCTCTGTCCCCGCCATCCCTCTCTGTCCTCATCGTACTGCGTCCCTCTCTGTCCCCGACGTCCGTCTCTGTCACTGACATTTCTCTCTGTCCTTGGCGTCCCTCTCTGTCCCTGGTGTCCCTCTCTGTCCTCAGTGTCCCTCTCTGTCCTCGTCACACTGTGTTCCTCTCTGTCCCCAGCATCCCTCTCTGTCCTCATCAGATGAGTCCTGTTTTTACCACCCTCCCAACTGCACCCCACTACAGTGACCAGGGTTGTACACATGTTGCACCAGAAATTATACACCCTGTCACACTTAACAGGTATACTACCTGCCAAGCATGGCCCATTCAAATGAATGGGGCCGCTCTGCAAGTACCTTGCAGCCTTGTGCAGCACAGAGACCAAGGGGCTAAAGCAGGAATTTTATCGCCTTTTCGCCACCTGCTTTAACCCCCTTGGATCCCACACTAGCATGCTGCAACTGCATGTATTGCACACAGTTGCAGGATGTTTGCAGAGCGGCCCCATTCATTTGAATTGGTCATGCATGGCAGGCTACACCTGGTATGTGTGACAAGGCATATAATTCCTGCTGCAGCTGCAACATGTGTACACCCCTGGCTAGTGGGCAAATGTGGTGGGATGGCCAGTGGGCCAGCCCTTGGGAATGTTGGTGGTCAGACCCTGGGGGGGCCAGGCCTAGATCTGATGCTAGCAACAGGGCAGCCATCAGAAATTTTGGGGGAACCTTACACAGCTTTATGACTGGGCACCCCCGGGCCTGACTGCCAACATTCCCCAGGGCCCATCCACTGGTCATCCCGCAAAGGCCCATTCCATGTCCTTCTCCTTCTCCATCCCATGTCCTCTTCTTCCTCCTGCACTCCCATCTCCATTATCCCATGTACTCTTACTCCAGTTCCATCTCCTCTATCCCACATACTCCCTCCAGTCCAATCTCCTCCATCCCACATCCGCCTCCTCTTGCAGTCCCATCTCCTCCATCCCATGTCCTCCTCCTCCCCCTAAAGTCCCATCTCCTCCATCCTATGTCCTCCGCCTCCTCCTGCAGTCCTATCTCCTACATCCCATATACTCCTACTCCAGTTCCATCTCCTCCTCCTCCTCCTCCAGTCCCATCTCCTCCATCCAAAAACCTCCTCCTCTTCCCCCAGTCCCATCTCCTCCATCCCATGTGCTTCTTCTCCTGAAGTGCCATCTCCTCCATCCCATGTCCTCCTCCTCCTCCTGCAGTCCCATCTCCTTCATCCAAAAACCTCCTCCTCTTCTTCCAGTCCTATCTCCTCCATTCCACATACTCCTACTCTAGTTCCTTCTCCTCCATCCCATGTCCTCCTCCTCCTGAAGTCCCATCACCTCCATCTCATATCCTCCTCCTCCTCCTGAAGTCCCATCTCCTCCATCCCACATCCTCCTCCTCCAAGCCCATCTTCTCCATCCCATGTCCTCCTCCTCCTCCTGCAGTCATATTTCCTCCATCTCATATAGTGGAAACTCCAGTTCCATCTCCTCCATCCCACATCCTCCTCCTCCACTAGTCCCATCTCCTCCATCCAAAAACCTCTTCCTCCAGTCCCATCTCCTCCATCCCACATCCTCCTCCTCCTCCAGTCCCATCTCCTCTATACCATGTCCTCCTCCTCCTCCAGTCCCATCTCTTCCATCCCATGTCCTCCTCCTCCTCCTGCAGTCTTATCTCCTTCATCCCATATACTCCTACTCCAGTTCCATCTCCTCCATCCCACATCCTCCTCCTCCACTAGTCCCATCCCCTCCATCCAAAAACCTCCTCCTCCAGTCGCATCTCCTCCATCTCACATACTACCACTCTAGTTCCATCTCCTCCATCCCATGTCCTCCTCCACCTGCAGTCCCATTTCCTCCATCCCATATACTCCTACTCCAGTTCCATCTCCTTCGTCCCACATCCTCCTCTTCCAGTCCCATCTCCTCCATCCAAAAACATCCTCCTCTTCCTCCAGTCCCATCTCCCCTATCCCACATACTCCTTTTTTTATCAATCAGAGGTGCTTTATTGAATGTTTGCATATAAAATACAGTATACCCAATGGACAGTCCAAATAGTACAGGAGGTTACATATGCATATACAAAACAATGTGACATTGATAGAGCAGCCCTGGCTACATGGACAACCCCTTCCACATATATTTGTCTTGTTGTAGTCATTCATGGCATGTCATACAGCATATCAACAGAAGATTAGTAAATGTATATATTTATTCCACTTCCCTTGTGGGAGTACCACCCCACCCCCGACCCCCTTTTAGGAGTTAATCCATGGAGCCCAGACCTTATCATATTTCCAGGCACAGCCTCTATTCAGGTACGTTATCCTATACATAGGTAGGGCTGTTGTTATCAGTGCTTCCCAGGAGGACAAGACTGGGGCAGAGGGAGAAGCCCAAGCCAGCAAGATGGCTTTTTTGGCATAGAATAACAGGTAGGAGATAAGGAGTTTGGAGTGATGTGAGCGCTGCTCATCCTCATGTACCCCCAGTAAGGCGAGTTCCGGTGTCATCGGAATGGAGAGCTGCAGTCTGGAATTAATTGTCCCAAAGACCTCCTGCCAAAACTGATGTATTACCGGACAGTCCCACAACATATGGAACAGGGTGCCCAGCTGTGTTTTGCATCTCAGGCATCCAGGGTCCCTGAAAATACAGTGGAGTCTCTGAGGTGTATAGTGCAGTCTATGGATAATTTTAACCTGGATTAACTTATCTCCGGAGGAAATAACCAATTTGGGCCCGAGTTCCAGACAGCCCTCCCAGTCCTCCCTGTCCAAAGTCGGTATGTCCTCTCTCCATAGTTCCCATAACTTAGTCAGCCTAGGGGACTCTTTACTTAGCAGGGTACTATATAACATTGATACCGGTTTAGATAGATCTCCCAGTGATAACAACTCCTCAATCGGTTCTTCCTGCAAGGTCAATGGCTGGGGGAATTGGGCCCGCATGGCATGACTTCAGCTATATCTGAACCGCATCCAGTGGGGTAGACATAGTTACATAGTTACATAGTTAGTCAGGTTGAAAAAAGACACAAGTCCATCCAGTTCAACCAAAAAAAAAAAAAAAATATATATATATATATATACACATATATACATATATATATATATATATATAACATATATACACATATATATATATATATATAAAAAAAAAAAAAAAACCAA
>BLSH010205917.1:108073-129987 GCA_018402905.1 Glandirana rugosa
TGTATAAGAGACAGCTTATATACTTGTACATGTTGATCATATCCCCCCTTAATCTCCTCTTCTCAAGAGAGAATAAATTCAGATCCTCTAATCTTTCCTCATAGCTGAGCTCCTCCATGCCTTTTATTAGTTTGGTTGCCCTTCTCTGCACTTTCTCCAGTTCCCAGATATCCTTTTTGAGAACTGGTGCCCAAAACTGAACTGCGTATTCCAGATGAGGTCTTACTAATGATTTGTACAGGGGCAAAATAATGTCTCTATCTCTGGAGTCCATACCTCTCTTAATACAAGAAAGGATTTTGCTTGCTTTGGAAACTGCAGCTTGGCATTGCATGCCATTATTAAGCTTATGATCTACCAGAACCCCCAAATCCTTCTCCACTATGGATTCCCCCAGTTGTACTCCCCCTAGTATGTACGAGGCATGCATATTCTTAGCCCCCAAGTGCATAACTTTACATTTATCAACAACAACAACAAGAACAACAAGACCATATACAGCCGTTAAATCAGAGAGGGGTGTCAGGGCTCCCTGTGTGTGAATGTCTCCCAGGGTAGTTATACCATATCTGGCCCACACTTTTGGGTCTGGCACAGTTCTCAAGTGGGGCAGTTGAGGGTTCCCTCATAGCGACTGGGCCAGGGACCACTGGTGTGGTTTAATGTACCACTTCCTTGCTGCCCCCCACACTCTCCACATCGCTCTCATAGGCCCAGGGGAGAGCGGGTATGCCTTCGATCCTCTGTAAGCAAAATTGCGTAGCTCAGCCAGGGAACCCAAACAAGCCGCCTCCAAACACGTTGCTGCATTGTCTCTAGCCCCTTTATACCACCAATAAACTGTGACCAACATAGCTGCCCACCAATATATTTGAAAATTGAGGAGAGCTATCCCCCCCTTGGAGGTCGGAAGCCACATAGTAGACTGAGCAATTTGGGGTACTCCACCATTCCAGATGAAGGAATTAATACACTTGTGTATTTCCTTAAAGAAGGAAATGGGAATCCAGATTGGGCAGTTCCTAAATAAGTAATTGAACTTAGGGAGAATCATCATTTTGACTAGGCTTAACCGCCCCAAGAGATTTAGTGGGAGTTTAGACCAGGATAGGCAGCGAAGGTTGGCGAGCAGAGGTTGTAGGTTTTTTTCTATATAAGCCGACGTCTGCCTAGTGATGATTATGCCCAAGTATCGGAACGCCATTACCCAATGCAGCGGTGAAGGGGTCGCTGATGTCGACGCGTCATCATCAATGGGGAACAACACCGACTTGGACCAATTGATTTTAATTCCTGAAAATTTGCCAAATTCATCAAAAATCTGCAGAGCTGCCTGAAGAGAGGGCCCTGCATCATTCAGGTAGAGTAAGGCATCGTCTCCGTATAACGATATTTTTTATTCCAGCTTCCCCACCCTGAGGCCCTTGACATCCGTGACATTGCGGATGGCTATAGCCAAAGGTTCCAGAGCCAGGGCGAACCGGCTGGGGGAGAGGGGGCATCCTTGACGTGTTCCGCGTGATAACCGAAACGGAGATGACAACCAATTATTTGTACGTACTCGTGCTACAGGGGACCTATATAAAAGTCTCAGACCATGCAGGAAACGTGGGCCAGATCTAAATCTACACACCTCCCAGAGGTACTCCCTTTTCCGCTTCGAGAGAGGCAATGACTCTGGATCCTTTACTATCATGGGGGGCGGCTAAGTTAAGGTAGAGCCGGTGTATATTTATGTCGGTCCCTTTGCCCGGCATGAACCCCGTCTGATCTGCGCTTATTAATTCCTCTATGACCTTAGAAAGCCGAGTGGCCAGGGCCTTAGCAAATAATTTGGTATGGACATTTAACAAGGATATTGGTCTATAAGAGGCACACTCCAATGGGTCCTTTCCAGGTTTAGGGACTAGCACTATGATTGCTTCAGACATTGAATCAGGCAGGGTGTCCAACTTCCCAAGCTCAGAGAGAAGTGCAGTCAGCCGGGGAGTTGTTCACTATATGTTTGGTAAAATTCAGATGGGAGGCCATCGGCCCCGGATGCCTCCCCCCCTTCAGCCCCCCCATCGCCTCCTGAACCTCTTCGAGAGTAATTCCCCCTTCTAGTCGCTCCCGCGCCTCCACCGACAACTCAGGCAATTGTATCATATCAAGAAAGTTGAATAGAGCAGAGGATTGATAATCGGCTTTGGTGGCATATATATCCTGAAAAAAGCCAGAGAATCGTACGTTAATATCTCTGGGAGATGTAAGTATCTGACCGTCTTTAGATCTAATACATCCTATTGGGGTCGTCGGGAAGTCCCCCCTAGCCAGCCATGCCAGCAGCCTCCCATTCTTCCCTCCATGTTCAAACACCTTTTGGGCCAAATAAAGAAAGGCAGTAGTAGTCTGTGTCAGTCTGTGAGCGCCCCCCGCCACCTAGAGTACCTCTCCTCTGTGGGGTCTCCCACGTATTCGGTTTCCAGGATGCCTGCACGTTCTTCCAGCTCCCCCAGGGACCGAGACGTTTCCCTCTGCACCCAAGATATGTTGGAAATAAATCCCCCCCCCCCTGCTCAGTAATGCCTCATGGAGATCTCCACAGGTTCCTGTATCCTCTCGTCTTGAGCCCAGAATCGAGATAGGCGCCATAGTCTGGAGTACATTGGGTCAACCAGAGACAGGGCAAGGCACAGAGGGGCATGATCCAATATCCCCCTATTAAGCACCGTGACGTCCTGAACTAGCTGTAGGGCAGGCGTGGATGCATAAATCAAGTTTATTCTAGACAGGGTTTTGAATGTAGCGGTGGCAAGTAAACTCCTTAGCACCAGGGTGGAGATGTCTCCAGACATCCACCAGGGCAAAAGTGTCTGCCCAGGCATGGAGGTCAGGAGAGTCTCAGGTACCAGGGGCTGCTCAGCACATGTTCGGGCAAAGTTGGCATTATACCCTATAGAGGGAAGCCACCGTGCCGGATCGGGACATGCAATAGGAAGTCCATAGTGTCTCCCCGACAGGCCAAGCTTCTTTGTGTCAGCAGAAACATACAGTGTCTATTATAGGCAAAAGAGGGTACCTGAGACTGGGGGCAAGAATAGGTGCACCTGGCCATGGCCAAGGGCACAAAACTTACATAGTTCAGGGTTCATCGTAGAGCAGCAAACCAGTGCAGTTAAAACAGGCACAACAGGTGCACAAGGAAAGGCGTTTTGCCTAGAGGGTCCTGTCAGTCCAGGATATGCAGTAGGAATTCTAAAGTATCTCCCCGGTAGGCCAAGCTTCGTTGTTTTTGCAGACACATACAGTCTCTAAAACAGGTAATAGAAGGCATTTGTGAATTAAAGCGAGAAAAAGTTCACCTGGCAATAGCCAGGGGCACAAAACTTACATAGTCCAGGGTTTAACGTAGAGTAGCAGACCAATGCAGCCGCAACAGGCACAACAGGTGCAAGGGGATAGGCTTTTTGTGCACAGGGTCCTGTCCGTTACCCTGGGTGGTCACAGTGGCAGGCAAGCAGGTCTCAGACAACCCACACTAAATGGTGCGGTGGTAGAGTGTCCATCCAGGCAGAGGTATCCACAGGGGAGGCAAAGAAGCGGACAGTATGACCATCCTGCACCTGCAGACAAGCCGGGAACAGGACACTATAGCAGATACCCCTGGTTCTCAGTGCAGCTTTAACCTGGTCAAATTAATATCTTAACTTCTGCATTTCAATTGAGTAGTCAGGGAATATTAGCAATTTGGTGTTTTGGTAAGCCAGTTCACCCTGCACCCTCACCGCTCGTAAGTAGAGCTGAGCGAACCCAGACTGTAAAGTTCGGGTACGGACCGGACTTTAGGGTGCCTGTGCCCCGAACCCGGACATTTGAAAAAAAGTCTGGGTTCGGTATTCGGGTATTTTTGGCACCTTTTCTATAGCTGCTGGGCAGCCAATCAACAAGCTTTTCACTAGTTTGCTCTTAGAAGCAATCACAGCCATGCCTACTAATGGCATGGCTGTGATTGGCCAGTGCATCATGTAACCCAGCCTCTATATGAGGCTGGAGTCACGTAGCGCCGCGTGTCAGATCATCTCAGACTAGAGTAGGGAGAGCTTCATGCCGGTGCTGTGAGGGAAAGATTAGCGTTCACAACCATCTCAGACTGCATTAGGGAGACCTTCATTGCAGTCCTGTGAGAAAGACTCATTCTAGCGTTCAGAACCATCTTATAGTGCATTAGGGAGACGTTGCTGTCTGTGCTGTGAGGGAGACATTAGTAGCATTCAGAACCATCTTATAATGCATTAGGGAGACGTTCCTGTTGGTGCTCTGTGGGAGAGATTATCATTCTAAAACCATCTACTACTACATTAGGGACAGGTCCCTATTGGTGCTCTGAGGGAGAGATTATCATTCTAAAACCATCTACTACTTGTTAGGAAGAGAATCTGTGGCTAAAGTGGACTTTCTGCACCTATGCACGCATGTCATGGATCTGCTAGCCAGCGCAGGGGTCACTAAGGGTTAACAATTGTGCAGGGTGATTTAATTGATTGGAGCAAAGCTGCCTTATTTAAACAGCTTAGCAGCACACAGACTCTGCTGTCTGATCTACAGCATTTGGTGTGTGTGTTCCTGAGCTTCCTGTTGTCTGATTCCTGTTCCTGTGACCCGGCTTGTCCCGACCCTGCTTGATCTCCACCTGCACTGACCTCGGCTACCCACAACCACTCTCCTGCCTGCTCCCTTGTACCTTTGCTGCCAGCCCGTTGACGAACTCTGCCTGTACCCGACCATTCTTCAGCCATGCCTGAGTCTGCGCAGGAGGCCTCGCCCTTGGACGATCTCTGTCTGCATCTGGCTGGCCTGACCCGGGCCGTGACGACCCTGCAGGATGACTATACCCGACTGGAGGAACGGGTGCGTCAGTTCTCTGGAGTCCGGGCTCCTGGAAGTAGCCTACCAATGGACTGTACCTTGGCGGTTTGTCCGCCAGAACCTAAGGTTCCCTGGCCGGAGCGGTTTTCAGGCGACCGCGCCAAGTTCCGGTCATTTCGCAATGCCTGTGAACTCTACCTTGCACTGCAGCCCCGCACCTTCGCTCTAGAGACTACAAAGGTGGGGTTAGTGATGTCCCTGTTACGGGGGGACCCCCAGTCCTGGGCCCACCGCCTATGGGAACAAGAGGCCCTGGAGGTGAGCAGCCTGACCCTGTTCTTTCAGGCTATGGCCGTACTATATGAGGATCCTCATCAGACCGCCACTGCTGAGGCAGCCCTCCATGCGCTTCGTCAAGGCCACCGTGTGGCAGAGGACTATGTAACGGAGTTCAGGTGCTGGAACGCTGACACCGCCTGGAACGAGGCAGCGCTCTGTTACCGGTTCCGGTTGGGCCTCTCCGACCCTCTACAAGATGAACTGGCCCGTGTGGGGGTACCTCACACCCTGGATGCCCTAATCGACCAGTCTATCCGGATAGACAGGCGCCTCAGAGAGCGCCTGGCCGAGAAGTCGATGACATCCGCTCAGATTGAATCCGTGCAGCAGGGTCGTCACCGGCCGTCTCTTTCAATAGAAGAAAGGCAACGCTGGCTCAGTGACCGCCTATGTCTGTATTGCGGGGAGCCCGGTCATATAGTGCGGATGTGCCCTGCCAAGGGTGGCCAGCGCCCATCGGTTTTCTGTGGCACCGCATCAGCCACCCCAAACACCTCCTCTTACCCCACCCTTCTGCTCTCCCTGCAGCTTCCCGACAGGAGCATCCTAGTGACCGCCATCATCGACTCTGGTGCCTGCAGCGGATTCATTGATCGGACTTTTGCAACCCAACATCTGATCCCGCTGCAACCCATATCCCATGGGATGGTCGTACGCCTGACGGACGGCACGCCTATTAAGTCAGGTGTCGTGACTCAGGAGACTCTACCCATACCTGCCTCTACCCCTGGTGAGCATCGGGAACTCCTGCTTTTGGACATCATTGCATCTCCGCTTTTTCCGGTTATACTCGGACTACCCTGGCTGCAGGCCCACAGTCCCAGTATCAACTGGACTACCGGCGAGACCCAATTCTTATCATCCTACTGCTGCCATCACTGCTTCCTGGGAACCGAGGTGCCTAACTCTTCTCTGCTCAGTCTGGATAAGGACCCCGATCCGGAAACCTGCTTATTGGTCCCTCCAGCCTACCACGCCTTTCTAGACGTATTCAGCAAGAAGGGGGCTGAACAACTGCCACCCCATAGGGCAAATGACTGTCCTATTGAGCTCCTTCCTGGAGCCGAGGTTCCCTTTGGAAGGATCTTCCCTCTGACCGAATTGGAGCTAGTGGCTCTCAAGGCCTACATTGATGAGAATCTGAAAAAGGGCTTTATTCGGCCCTCTACGTCCCCAGCAGGAGCAGGAATATTCTTCGTTGAGAAGAAGGACCACACCCTGAGACCCTGTATAGACTATCGGGAACTGAACAAGATAATGGTCAAAAACCGTTACCCCCTGCCCGTGGTCAGAGACTTGGATCGGCCACAGTATTCACCAAGCTGGACCTCCGAGGGGCTTATAACCTGGTCCGAATCCGGGAGGGAGATGAATGGAAGACCACCTTCCGCACCTGGTTCGGACATTTCGAATATTTAGTGATGCCTTTTGGACTGTGTAATGCCCCAGCTACGTTCCAGCATTTCGTGAATGATGTGTTCAGAGACTACCTGGATCTCTTTGTGATCGTCTACTTAGACGATATTTTGATATTTTCCCCCACGTTGGAAGAGCATCGCAAACATGTGGCCTGTGTCCTGAGCCGCCTTCGGCAGCACGGCCTGTACGCCAAGGCTGAGAAGTACAAGTTTGAACAAACTAGCATCTCCTTCCTAGGACTCATCATTTCAGCCTCCAGCATTACTATGGACCCCCAGAAAGTCTCTGCTATTTTGGAATGGCCTGCCCCCACGGACAAGAAAGGAGTCCAATGTTTCATTGGCTTCGCCAATTTTTATAGAAAATTCATAAAGGGGTTTTCAGCTATCATCACCCCGATCACCCAGCTAACTAAGCTGCACACATGATTTGTGTGGTCTGAAGAAGCCCAGAAAGCCTTTGAGACCCTGAAGAGCCTTTTCACGTCTGCACCCGTCCTGAGGCACCCTGACCCGGCCTTGCCATTTGTCTTAGAAGTAGACGCTTTTGAGGTCGCTGTGGGGGCCATCCTGTCACAGAGTCAAGGAGTCAAAGAGGTCCTCCACCCGGTGGCATTCTTCTCCAGGAAGTTGTCATCTCCTGAAAGGAACTATGACGTTGGAGACCGCAAGCTACTGGCCATCAAATCTGCTCTGGAGGAGTGGCGCTATTTGCTCGAGGGAGCCAGGCACCTTATTCTGATCCTGACAGACCACAAGAACCTCGAATATCTCTGGTCGGCCAGGAGGCTGAAACCCCGTCAGGCACGATGGGCGTTATTCTTTTCATGCTTTCTATTCCACATCACGTACAGGCCCGGGTTGAAGAACACCAAACCGGATGCCTTGTCCCGGATGTTCTGTAAACCTGGGGATCCTACGACTCCAAGCACGGTGCTACACCACAGGAACTTCCTATTGACACAGGGGGACTTATTGTCTCGTATCAGGCAGTCTCTGGCCAAGACCCCCAAACCAACAGACTCTAACCTGGTAGCAAAAGATGGACTGCTATGGCATAAGAACAGGTTTTTTGTACCAGAGGGGCAGGGCCTATCTGTTCTGAATTCCTGCCACGACCATAAGCTAGCAGGTCATTTTGGAGCCCGCAAGACTGTTGAGCTCCTACTACGCTCCTTCTGGTGGCCCCAAGTAGAGGAGGACTGTCGGAAGTATGTTAGCTCCTGCCCTACCTGCACTCAACACAAGAGCAGTAAGGCCAAAGCTTGGGGACTGCTAAGGCCACATCCTGTACCTGAATGGGCCTGGTTTATGATCGCCATGGACTTCATCGTGGAGTTACCCCCATCCCAGGGGTATACAACCATCTTTGTGGTCGTAGATCGATTAACCAAAATGGCCCACTTCTTACCCATGAAGGGTACACCATCTGGGGCTGAAACAGCTGAAGTCTTCATCCAGGAAATAGTCAGACTCCATGGAGTTCCCTTGAGTATTGTCTCCGATCGCGGAGTTCAATTTACGTCCAAATTGTGGAAAGCCCTGTACCGCCTTGGACATCGAACTCGCCCTCTCCTCGGCCTACCATCCACAGACTAATGGCCAGATAGAGAGAACCAATCGGACACTTGAACAGTACCTGCGCTGTTTCTCTTCATTCTCACAGGACAACTGGGTCTCTCTGCTACCAATGGCGGAATTCGCCTTTAACAACACCATGCACTCTGCCACCAAACAATCTCCCTTCATGGCTAACTATGGCTTTCACCCAACCTTTATGCCCACAGGCAACCCAGAAAGCATAGTACCCGCAGCCCAGGAAACTATTAAATTCTGGGAGGAAAATAATAAACTCTTACAAGAAACCCTGGTTCGGACGCAGCAGTATAACAAAGTGACTTTTGACAAAGGGAGACGGGGAGAGTTGGACTTGCAGCCCGGAGAGCAAGCCTGGCTTGCCACAAAGAATCTCAAGCTGGCCTGCCCGTCAAGGAAATTGGGTCCCAGATTCATTGGGCCCTTCCTGGTGAAGAAAAAAGTCAACCAAGTGGCTTATGAGTTGGAACTCCCGCCCTCCTTGCGGGTCCACCCTGTCTTCCACGTGTCCCTGTTAAAACCTGTGACCCCAAATCCTTTTCCTGGATGGAACCTAGACCCACCTGGACCAATGTTAGTGGATGGGGAGGATGAGTTTGAAGTTGAATCCATCCTGGACTGCAGGAAAAGGGGAGGCGGGGTTCAGTACCTCATAAAATGTAAGGGCTACGGTCCCAAAGAAAGCTCCTGGGAGCCTGAAGCCAACATCCATGCGGATGTACTTATTCAGTCCTTCAAGGACAGGAATCCTGCTAAGCTGTCCCGGCTGGGCATCCGGAGGCTGCCCCTTGGGGGGGGGGGGCAATGTTAGGAAGAGAATCTGTGGCTAAAGTGGACTTTCTGCACCTATGCACACGTGTCATGGATCTGCTAGCCAGCGCAGGGGTCACTAAGGATTAACAATTGTACAGGGTGATTTAATTGATTGGAGCCAAGCTGCCTTATTTAACCCCTTCCCGCCGGTAGGACATCCATGGAGGTCCTGGACTTTGAGGGGTAATATCTGAACGGTGCCAGCAGCTACAAAGACAGAAAATCGCCCCATGGGACTTTAAATGAGGTATGTATGAGATAGAAAAAAATAGTCAAAATAATAAAAATATACATTTTATTTTTGGATGTAAATAACATCACAACAAGGTTATACATGGGCATATAGAGAAACCCGTAGGATATTACAGTATAGCATGTGACAACCAAAAATATGTATATACATAGTACATTCCATAATAATGAAAAGAAGTATATTATATACAATAGCATCTAAAACTTGACGCGTTTCGCGAGATCAATTCGCTTCTTCAGAAGTGGATGCAGAGTATCTATAAAACAATTGGAATGAGATGTAGCACAACATTTGATCAAAAATATATGGGGGAGGCCTCCCATACTTACAAATAAATTGGTTGACTCCAAAAGACTGACTCCCCAAAGGAGGAACATCGGACATGGCTCATCCCGGGAGCTGAAGGGGCGGAGCCAACAGCACCCCAATGAAGACCCAGCGGAGGACAGGCACGGCAAGAAACAAATGAAATGTATCCCTGACTGTCCTCCACAAACCAATTGCATCGTAGGGTTATATGAAAAAAGGGGGGGGGGGGTTTAATGTAATATCTATGCATCAAGATCAGTGAATCACTGATACATGAGCAAGGCAAACAAGTAAAGTGTACTAAGGTAGTGTATTTAAATGTGTGGGCATGTGGAGGAATAACAGGAAAAGAGAAATTAGTGAAAAGAGAAATTGCCAGAAAAAAGCAAGAAGGAGAAGGGGAAAGGGTGAAAAAATGATGGAGAGTGCTAGTGTGTGACCAAATCAAAAATAGTAGAGATAGAAAGTCCAGGGGTAGGACCGGGAGTAATGAAGTGTAGATTACAATGGATAGTACCAAATAGCTGCCCAAATGGGCCTGGTGCATGTATGGTCCTAGTGCTTACCTCTCAAGTAAGTCCTAATCCCTGTGTGTGTACAGCCATATGAGAAAGTGACTCACCACGCCTCCACTCCAGCTTAAATCCCCGGACGAGCACCGCCGGCTCCACCCCTAACGCCATACATCAGCTGAAGGGTGCGAGCCCGCACCTCGCAGCTCCAAACGTAGGAGCACGCAGGCTGGATGGTAGGCCACGTGACGAGCACGGGGAGGTCGCATAGGGCAGAAACTCCCCGTTAGACGCAGTAGCATGGCGCCGATGTGTGGTGGTCCCTCCCACCCAGATGAACGGGGAGGAGGGGACAGCTGAGGAGGCAAACCCCCCATGAACACATTGCAGCTCCCGGAAATGAACACCATCCGCCGACCCCAAAGGGAGGCAGTATGAAGGAGTCAGAGCCAATGAATCCCATAATAAAAGATGATCAAATAAATGGATATACATGATAACTGTAATACATTAGAAAGAGTAATGCAATTATAATATGAGTTCTATAGGGTTTGAGAGCAGCAATGGACCAAAGGGGGACATTTTGGGTGTCTTCCACCCGAGTACAACTACACAGAAAAGAAATGGTTCAATTGCTGTCTCTCCTCATAACACACCTCCATCCCTAAAATTAGCAACAAAGACAGAAAATCGCCCCATGGGACTTTAAATGAGGTATGTATGAGATAGAAAAAAATAGTCAAAATAATAAAAATATACATTTTATTTTTGGATGTAAATAACATCACAACAATGTTATACATGAGATACCCATAGGATATTGCAGTATAGCATGTGACAACCAAAAATATGTATATACATAGTACATTCCATAATAATGAAAAGAAGTATATTATATACAATAGCATCTAAAACTTGACGCATTTTGCAAGATCAACTCGCTTCTTCAGAAGTGGATGCAGAGTATCTATAAAATAATTGGAATGAGATGTAGCACAACATTTTATCAAAAATATATGAGGAGAATGAAGGACAGGGGGCCTATGGGGGAGGCCTCCCATACTTACAAATAAATTGGTTGACTCCAAAAGACTGACTCCCCAAAGGAGGAACATCGGACATGGCTCATCCCGGGAGCTGAAGGGGCGGAGCCAGCAGCACCCCGATGAAGACCCAGCGGAGGACAGGCACGGCAAGAAACAAATGAAATGTATCCCTGACTGTCCTCCATAAACCAATCGCATCGTAGGGCTATATGAAAAAAAGGGGGGGTTTTAATGTAATATCTATGCATCAAGATCAGTGAATCACTGATACATGAGCAAGGCAAACAAGTAAAGTGTACTAAGGTAGTGTATTTAAATGTGTGGGCATGTGGAGGAATAACAGGAAAAGAGAAATTAGTGAAAAGAGAAATTGCCAGAAAAAAGCAAGAAGGAGAAGGTGAAAGGGTGAAAAAATGATGGAGAGTGCTAGTGTGTGACCAAATCAAAAATAGTAGAGATAGAAAGTCCAGGGGTAGGACCGGGAGTAATGAAGTGTAGATTGCAATGGATAGTACCAAATAGCTGCCCAAATGGGCCTGGTGCATGCATTGTCCTAGTGCTTACCTCTCAAGTAAGTCCTAATCCCTGTGTGTGTACAGCCAAATGAGAAAGTGATTCGCCACGCCGGCCCTCCAGCTTAAATCCCCAGACGAGCACCGCCGGCTCCACCCCTAACGCCATACATCAGCTGAAGGGTGCGAGCCCGCACCTCACAGCTCCAAACGTCGGAGCACACAGGCCGGGGCCGCCAACGCCAGCTGGATGGTAGGCCACGAGCACGGGGAGGTCGCATAGGGTGGAAACTCCCCGTTAGACGCAGTAGCATGGCGCCGATGTGTGGTGGCCCCTCCCACCCGGATGAACGGGGAGGAGGGGACAGCTGAGGGGGCAAACCCCCCCTAATGAACACATCGTAGCTCCCAGCAGCTAATGGCACCGTTCAGATATCATTTTTTCAGGCTGGCGATCCTGTGCACCAGCCTGCAGGAGAGATGTGAGGTCATATTGACCCCACCATCTCTCCATAAAGAGTACCTGTCACGCACCATTCCTTTTACAAGGGATGTTTACATTCCTTGTAATAGGAATAAAATGATCAAAAAAAAAAATTAAAGAGACAGTGTAAAAAAAATAAATAAATAAAAGTAAAATAAATAATAATAATTTAAAAAGCAGTAGACCTCCTCTGTAACCCTAATCATGTAACCTGTAAAAATTTTTAAAGCGTCGCCTATGGAGATTTTTAAGTACCAAGGTTTGGCGCAATTACACGAGTGGACAGCTGAGGGGGCAAACCCCCCCATGAACACATCGTAGCTCCCAGCAGCTACAGGCACCGTTCAGATATAATTTTTTCAGGCTGGCAATTCTGTGCACCATGAGAATGATCATAGTGGCAGTTCAGCCGCTTGACCGTTCTTGTAGGAAACGGGAGGGGACTTCCCCCCCTCCCGCCGCCATTCGTTGCTTCTCCCGTGTCGTCCGTACGATCGGCGACAGGGAGAAGAGATCCGTCGCCGCTGAATTGTCGTCAGGGAGATGACTGATGACCATCTGGTCACCAGTCATCTCTATGACCCTCGGAGACCCGGACGCGACGTTATGACGTTACGTCCGGGCTGGCTTTAGTAAACAAAGCCATGATCACGGCTGGAAAGGCTGGGATCGGAATTTTTTTTCTGATCTCAGTCTTTCCAGCCTGCAGGAGAGATGTGAGGTCATATTGACCCCACCATCTCTCCATAAAGAGTACCTGTCACGCACCATTCCTATTACAAGGGATGTTTACATTCCTTGTAATAGGAATAAAATGATCAAAAAAAAAAAAAATTAAAGAGACAGTGTAAAAAAAATTAAATAAAAGTAAAATAAATAATAATAATAAAAAAAATTAAAGTCCCCCCGTCCCCGCGTGCTCGCACGCAGAAGCGAACACATACGTAAGCCCCACCCACATATGTAACCAGTGTTTAAACCACACATGTGAGGTATCGCCGCGTGCGTTAGAGTGAGAGCAACAATTGTAGCAATATACCTCCTCTGTAACCCTAAATATGTAACCTGTAAAAAATTTTAAAGCGTCGCCTATGGAGATTTTTAAGTACCAAGGTTTGGCGCAATTCCACGAGTGTTTGCAATTTTAAAGCGTGACATGTTGGGTATCAATTTACTCAGCGTAACATCCTCTTTTACAACATACAAAAACATTGGGCTAACTTTACTGTTTTGTATTTTTTTAATTCACTAAACTGTTTCTTTTCCAAAAAAGTTGCAATGATTGCCATTTTATTCCCTAGAGTCCCTGCTAAAAAAACATATATAATGTTTGGGGGTTCTGAGTATTTTTCTAGCAAAAAATTTATGATTTTTACATGTAGGAGAGGAGTTTCAGAAATGGCCCGGTAAGGAAAGGGTTAAACAGCTTAGCAGCACACAGACTCTGCTGTCTGATCTACAGCGTTTGGTGTGTGTGTTCCTGAGCTTCCTGTTGTCTGATTCCTGTTCCTGGGACCTGGCTTGTCCCGACCCTGCTTGATCTCCGCCTGCACTGACCTCGGCTACCCATGACCACTCTCCTGCCTGGTCCCTTGTACCTTTGCTGCCAGCCGTTGACGAACTCTGCCTGTGCCCGACCATTCTTCTGCCTGCTCCCTCTGTACTGCACCGCCAGCTAGCTACCGACCCGGCCTGTACCACCACTCTATTCAACCAGCACGAGACCGGAAGCACCTCTTCAGTTGTCACCGGTGACCATCTCAACCCTCGTGCCATCCTCACTCCTGAGCCTCCTGTCTGCTCTACCAGGGGTTCACGAATCAGGGTCGCAAGAGAGGTTACTCCTGCATAAGCCAGACTCATCCACCAGGTACGTGACACTACTGCATTAGGAACAGGTTCCTGTTGGTGCTCTGAGGGAGAGATTATCATTCTTAAACCATCTCCTACTGCATTAGGGACAGGTTCCTGTTGGTGCTCTGAGGGAGATATTATCATTCTAAAACCATCTACTATTGCATTAGAGAGAGGTTCTTGTTGGTGCTCTGAGGGAGAGATTATCATTCTAAAACCATCTACTACTGTATTAGTGAGAGGTTCCTGTTGGTGCTCTGAGGGAGAGATTATCATTCTAAAACCATCTACTACTGCATTAGGGACAGGTTCCTGTTATTGCTCTGAGAGAGAGATTAACATTCTAAAACCATCTACTACTGCATTAGGGAGAGGTTGCTGTTGGTGCTCTGAGGGAGAGATTATCATTCTAAAACCATCTACTACTGCATTAGGGAGAGGTTCCTGTTGGTGCTCTGAGGGAGAGTTTATCATTCTAAAACCATCTACTACTGCATTGGGGAGAGATTCCTGTCGGTGCTGTGAGGGGAGATTATTGTTCTAAAATCATCTCATACTGCAGTAGGGACAGGTCCCTGTCAGTGCTGTGAAAGACAGATTATCATTTTAAAATCATCTCTTACTAGTGTTGAGAGAGGTTCCTGCTGCTGGTGTGAGCGGTGGAGAGGTTCCTGCTGCTGGTGTAAATGGTGCATTTCTTGCACAAAAATAAAAAGTGCATCTACAATTTTCTTTTTTTAAAAAAAAAAGAATAATAATTTATTATTCTTTTTTTTAGTATTAATAAATAGTGCTACGTAGTACGTTTGTGTCCAGAATGAGGAGAGCATCAATTAAGGGACGTGGTCGTGGTGCTGCTGGTGTTGGTGGTGTTGCTGAAGCTCCTGTGGCAAGGAGAGGGCGTGGTCGATCTGTGCCAGCTACACGCACAAATGAAACACCTTCCTCAGGTAGCCGACAGAACCTTCAATGTTATATGGTAGGCCCGAATGGCGCTCAATGAATGGTGAGGCCAGAACAAGTACAGGCGATAGTAGATTGGGTGGCTGACAATGCCTACAGTTCCTTCACATTGTCTCCCTCCCGGTCCCTTGATAAAGGCTCAGAGTTGGCACCTGAACCCCATGGCCATCTGTCTTTCACCTCAGCCCCTTGTAAATCAGCCAAGCAGTCTGAGCCTCAAGTCATGTAACAGTCTCTTATGCTTTTTGATGACTCTCCTGGTGTGATTTCCGTGGGCCATGAACATAGCCCTGCCCCGGAAGTGGAAGACATTGAGTGCCCCGATGCCCAACCACTTCTGTTGCAGGATGAGGACATGGAAACACCAGCGCAGCACGTCTCTGATGATGACAAAAACACAAGTGCCAACTGCTGCAGCTTTCCACAGTGTGCAAGCTGACAAGGAGGGCAGTGGTGAAGGGTGGTTGGAAGATGATGTGGAGGAGGATGGTGAGGTCCTAGACCCAACATGGAATGAGGGTCATGCGAGTGACGTGTGCAGTTTGGAGGAAGAGGTGGTGGTCGCACAGAGGCACCAGCACAGCAAAAAAGGAAGCAGGTTGCAAAAGTGGAGCGAGCGTCCCCTAGACAGTACACCTGCTACTACCCACCGCACCCAGGAACCTAGCACACCAAAGGCAGCTCAAAAAAGTTCCCCGGCGTGGCAGTTCTTCAGACAATGTGCTGACTACAAGACACTAGTGGTTTGCATACTGTGCAATGAGAGCCTGAAGCGAGGCATAAATGTTCTAAACCTGAGCACAACCTGCAGGCATCTAAATTCAAAGCATTGGAATAAGTACCTCAAAATCCAAGAAAGGTCTTGGCCTCCTCCTGCTTCCTCTTCTGCTGCTGCCTCGGCCTCTTCCTCCACCTCTACAGTACCAGTGTCACCTGCCACCCAGCAAACAGAGCATGTGACAGCAACGCCACCATGTCCCCAAGCATCTCCACACGGTCCCATGGAAGCTTACAGCTCTCCATCTCCCAAACACAGGAGAGAATGAGGAAGTACCCCCCTACCCACCCGCGATCCCTGGCCCTGAATGCCAGCATTTCAAAATTCCTCGCCTTTGAAATGCTGGGCCTGAGGCGGCTAGCCGTTTGGCGCATGTCCTTCCGCCACCGAGGATTGCAGGGCATTTCTCTTTACCTCCTGTTGCCTCCTCCTCCTACTGCGCTTCCTCCTCCTCCTCCTCTACCACCTCCTCATCTGCTCAGCGTAACACCTTCACCACCAACTTCAGCATATCCAGGGGGAAACGACAGCAGACTGTTTTAAAACTGATATGTTTGGGGGATAAACCTGTACAGCAGCTGTGGATGGGCATTGAACAACAGACCGATGAGTCGTTGTTGCCACTGAGCCTCAAGCCCGGCCCGGTGGTGTGCAATGATGGGTGAAATCTCGTAGCAGCTCTGGGCCTAGCCGGTTTGACGCACATCCCTTGCTTGGCGCATGTGCTGAATTTGGTGGTGCAGAAATTTCTAAAAAACTACCCGGAGCTGCTGGCGAAAGTGCGGGCCATCTGTGCGCGCTTTCGGCGTTCTCACCCTGCTGCTGCTCGTGTTGCAGCAGAACTTTGGCCTTCCCGCTCACCGCCTACTATGCGACGTGCCCACAAGGTGGAACTCAACCTTGCACATGCTGGAGAGACTCTGCGAGCAGCAGCAGGCAATAGTGGAGTTTCAGCTGCAGCATGCACGGGTCAGTTGCTCTGTGGAACAGCACCACTTCACCACCAACGAGTGGGCCTCCATGCGAGGCCTGTGTACCATATTGCATTTTTTTCGAGTACTCCACCAACATGGCCAGTGCCGATGACGCTGTTCTCAGCGTTACTATCCCACTTCTATGTTTCCTGGTAAAAACACTTCAGGCGATGATGGAAGAGGATGTGGCACAGGAGGAGGAGGAAGAGGGGTCATTTCCACGGTTATCAGGCCACTCATTCACAAGTGGCTCGGAGGGTGGGTTCCTGCACCAGCATAGGCCAGGTCAAAAATTTTCAAGCCAGGGGACAGTTCTGGAGGATGAGGATGATGAGGAGGAGGAACCGTGTTCAGCTCGTGGGCATCACCGGGGGCTCAGTGGAAGCACAAGGCGAAGGCAGAGGAGGAGGAGGAAGAGGTCACCAATGCAGCTGTGGCACCACCAACACCTCAGAAGCTTTATCAGCAGCACGCCACCACAAACAGCACCACCAGCTGATAGGCAACGTCTTAGCAAGAGGCAGCATTTCAGCAACATGGTGGAACAGTATGTGTGCACACGCCTACACGTACTGACTGATGGGTCTTCCCCATTCACCTTCTGGGTCTCCAAATTGGGCACATGGCCTGAGCTTGCCCTTTATGCCTTGGAGGTGCTGGCCTGCCCTGCAGCCAGTGTATTGTCTGAACGTGTGTTTAGTACGGCAGAGGCGTTATCAAATACAAGCGCAGCCGCCTGTCCACAGCCAACGTGGATAAGCTAACGTTTATTAAAATGAACCAGGCATGGATCCCACAAAACTTGTCTGTACCTTGTGCAGAATAGACATTTAGGCCGGCCTCACACAGCCATTGGTATCCTTTTTTTTTTGTGAATATGTCTCAATATTTTGGGGCCTACCCCAAGTGATGGGCACTGATAAGCGGCATTGGTGGGGGTCACCGCACTGATGGGCACTGATAAGTGGCATTGGTGGGGGGTTACCACACTGATGGGCAGTACTTAAATTAAAAATGCCTTTCACTAATATTCTCACCTTTGTTTTTTTCTTTCCACCTCGTTTGCCCTTTGCTTGTTTTCTTCTGCCCATCCGTGCTGTCTCATAGGAGCTTCTGGATAGAGTTGAGCGAACCCGAACTATAAAGTTCGGGTCCGTACCGAACTTTGGGGTGTCTGTTACCCGGACCCGAACCCGGACATTTGAAAAAAAGTTTGGGCTCGGGTTCTGGGTTCAGGTATTTGATCACGCATGTTGAATAGCTGCAGGGCAGCCAATCAACGAGCGTTTCACTGGTTTGCCCTTAGAAGCTATCACAGCCATGCTTACTAATGGCATGGCTGTGATTGGCCAGTGCATCATGTGACCCAGCCTCTTTATAAGCTGAAGTCACTTAGTGCTGCATGTCACATGCTCTCTGGGTAGTGTAGGGAGAGGATGCTGCCGGCGCTGTGAGAGACAGATTGCAGATATAATAACATCTCATCCTGCATTACAGAACCATCTGATTGTGGACTAGGTAGAGATTACTACTACTACTGCTTTTAGGGACAGATTGCAGATCTAATAACATCTCATCCTGCATTACAGAATGATCTGACTGGACTAGGTAGAGTCTACTGCTTAGAGGGACAGATTATTGTTCTAAAATCATCTTCTAGTTCTATAGGGTCAGGTTCCTGCTATTGCTGTAAGGGACAGATTATTGTTCTAAAATCATCACCTACTCCTATAGGGTCAGGTTCCTGCTGTTGCTGTAAGGGGCAGATTATTGTTCTAAAATCATTTTACTTCCTTTTGCAGCCCTCTAGCGCTCAACTCTACTTCTGGACCGTCCCTCCAATTCCTCTGATGCTTCCAAGTCACCTCTCTTGGGGGTGGAGGAGGGAGTCGGTCTCTGTAGCCCTCATAATGTGTTTCCTGATCTCTGGGTTGTCCCCATTCTCGAAAGGGTCTTGGTGGACTGAACCCTCTCCTGGTTGTTGGGGGTCTTCCATTGTGTCCTTGATGAAAAAAAACCCTTGTTTGATACCCTCGATACCCCGCATTCTCATATTGTTTCCCTCAAAATATTGGTTATTTTGACTTCTGTAGGTTCTTCTCCTCCATACTCTTCATCCATCTGCCACCCATATACTTCTTGTTTTTTATAATGCAAAACATCTCTCCAAATGTTTTCTGTTTTTTGAATTGAATGTCCCTATCATATTTCTGTATCCCTTCTTGGAGAGTTTTCTCCCTCTCTATGTATTCGTTGGTATTGATGAATGGCATTCGTTTTTCCTTGATTTGTTGAATTAAGCTTTCAGTCTTTTTAAGTTTAAACTGTCTTCTCTTAATAATTATGGCTAAAAGCTCATTTTCTTGGGTGTTGAAGAATCTATACCATTCTTCCATAAGGTTTTTATCCCCCAGGCTGTCGCTGCGAGACAAATCCCACCTTAATCTTCTTGGTGTCATTTTTTCTGTCATATACATTTCGAGGGTAGAAATATCCCACCAAACACGCAGTTGTTTCTCCATATTGTGTTTTAACTGTTTAAATAAACTCTCCATGTCATGATCATGTACAACATGTTCCTGATTGAACACCTCCTCCAGGTCTATGACCCTATTGCTCATGTATCTAAAGATGTCCATAATGTGTTATAAATGAAAATGGTACGATGTGTTCAAAGGTAGTAATCAGTGATATAAATAGCTGCTGCCTTCACAAAGACACCAGGGGAGGTGTCTGGACAAATGATAAAAGAAGGGAAAGTGATGTGGCGCTGCTATATTGGAAAAAGGGGGGAAAAGGAAAAAGTGGCTGCTGCTCCCACAAACAACTGGAAAAAATTCCAGGTGTGCAGATGCAAACAAACGGAAATAAAAGTGGGTATGGCGCTGCCTCAAAAGTGTTTAAATTAAATAAACCATGAAGGTGTAAAGGTGATTATTGTATCAAAACTGCTGCATATAATACTGACATCAAATAATGCGATAAAAAAGTCCACAGAAACAAGCTACAAATTAATAGTAGATCATGCAGTGGTATAACAATATACACTATCCACCCCTAAGTGAACAGTGTGGTAACACTAGTTAATAAATGAAAACCAGTGGATAAACAACATTTATCTTATTTATATAATGTGCAATACGATCATCAATAGGCAGTAAATGCACCCGCTGCCAGTAATAGGAGGTGCGGAGTTCATATAGGGAAAAAGACTGTTCGTATGTGAACGTGGTGAGGGCGTGGAGCAGGTAGATGGTGATATAATCATGCTCCCCTCCAACACACCCCACTCACCGACCTTTCTGCTGAGACTTGCCACTGGGGATGCGAGTATCTCCGGTCCCGGTGTCCCCACGGGTCTTTGGCGGCTCAATCCAATATATTCAAAGTGTCCATATGTGAAGGAAAAACTCCATAGTGTAGGGTGTCAGATTAGGTATAGCACAGAATAATAAACACTTACTCTTTCCCTACGAGAAGTCAGACGTGCGAACCCGGAAGTTCCGTGCATTCCACCAGCTGAAAAACCGGAAGTGCGTGTGATGCTCTCTGGCTCCGCCTTACGTGTTTCATCATAGAGACGTCATCGGAGATGGCGCTATCTTGGTGCACTCTCCGGCTATTTATACTCTAGTGGTAGCCCAGCAACACGTGGTCACATGAGCGGTAGCGGCCATCTTAGTGCTCCAAATGCATAGTCATCATCCTTCTCAATATAGTGACAATGATTACAATATCATACATTACAACTTTATTCAATATGTTAAAACGAAAATGTATAATTGGTAGAAAAAAAGGTAGAAAAAGGTCATGTTAAAAATGAATGTTAAAAGGGTGAATACTAAAACGAAGGGGCATGTGAACCAAAGCTTTGAATGAAGGTGAGAATGCATGGGAATCCCTCTGTTAAAATAAACAATAGTAAATGTGATCTTTTAATTTTAAATGTTAGAACAATAATTTCTGATCTTATCGAGCACACTAACCCCTTTTTTCTTATCCACAGCACCATGCACACCACCTTTTTATCCACTACGTGGTATAATTATATATATATATATTTTATTTTTATTGGTAATTTTTGCTCACAGCACCAGCAGTATCACCTCACATATAACTAAGTTCCTCTTTTTTTGGAGTCCCTTTTTCTTCTTTTTCTTACATACCATATCTTATTCGCCTAATTTTCAGATCACATATATCCACTGGTAGTTCCATACTGGGCTTCAACTTACAAGTAGAGTTGAGCGAACCCGGACTGTAAAGTTCGTGTCCGTACCGAACTTTGGGGTGTCCGGGACCCGGACCCGGACTTTTCAAAAAAAGTCCGGGTTCGGGTCCGGGGTTCTGGTAATTTTAATGAAAAATCTTTAAAATGCTGTAAAAAAGCCCAGGAAGGTCCTAGAGGTCTGCAAAAGGAAGGAAAATGTGGGTAAGGGTGGGACAAGTGCCCTACAAAGAAATGGGAACAGGGAAATAACTTTAAATATTTTTTAAAAAATAAAAACATAAAAAATGCAAAAATGGAGATCATCTTCAAAATGGGTCTGAACAGTATTAATTAACATTAGAGGCCATATAACTGTTCTAAAATCATCTTCAAACTGTGTCAAAAAAGTATAAATAAGCCGGGAGTACCCATATCACTGTTCTGCAAAATGTGTAAAACACATTTTTATTTTTTTAAAAATATTTAAACTTATTTTCCTGTCCCCATTTCTTTGTAGGTCACTTGTCCCACCCTTACCCACATTTCCTTCCTTTTGCAGACCTCTAGGACCTTCCAGGACTATTTTAAAACATTTTTTGTACCTAAAAGTCCGGGTCTCCATTGATTTCAATGGGGTCCGGGACAAAGTTCGGGTTCTGTCCGGACCCGAACCCGGACTTTGTCCCGAAGTTCGGCCGAGCCAGCAGAACCCGGACTTCTAGAAGTTCGCTCAACTCTAATAATAACATCTCATCCTGCATTACAGAACGATCTGAATGTGGACTAGGTAGAGATTACTACTACTACTACTGCTTTTAGGGACAGATTGCAGATCTAATAACTTCTCATCCTGCATTGCAGAACGATCTGACTGGACTAGGTAGAGTCTACTGCTTAGAGGGACAGATTATTGTTCTAAAATCATCTTCTAGTTCTATAGGGTCAGGTTCCTGCGTCTTGGGCTTGAAACAGGGCCTGGGGTAACTTTAGTTACCTCTGGGCCTG
>BLSH010205917.1:138278-148885 GCA_018402905.1 Glandirana rugosa
TTGAAAGGGAAAAACTTTACTGTTTTAAAATGGCCAGCAATGAGTCCTGATCTCAATCCAATTGAAAATCTTTGGGGGGAGCTGAAAACTGCCATTGGAGAAAGGAACCCTGCAAATGTTCAAGAGCTTGAGCATATTGCAAAGGAAGTGTGGGAGAAAATGCCACCCGAGAAGTGCAAGAAGCTTATCGATGGATATAAGAAACGTTTGGAGGCTGTCATCGCTGCCAAAGGGTGTGCAACCAAATATTAAGGAGGGGTGCCAATATTAGTGCACATGCTGGTTTTCTGTTTTTTCTTTATAATTACAATATCTATGTTGAAATAACAATTGTCTTTGTTAAATTACTTTGGACCTCCAATTAAAAGATCCTGCTGATATAAATTTGGTACATTTCCATTTATTTCTGAAGACATTCGCTCAGTTATGCAAAACATGAAGGGGTGCCAATAATGGTGAGCAGGACTGTATATAGCCATTTTTTAGCCTTGGATAGAGCAGGGAAGGATTAGCACCCCTGCCATTTTTTAACTAACTCTGTTTACTCTTCCGTTCACTGACAGATGCAGCCTTCTTATGACACGTGGGGCTATGCTCATATCACTAGGAGTAGACTAGGCAAAAACAAACAAAAGCATAGGTTGGCCCTTCCCAGGGGGCCGTCCTCACCTTAGCATATAATCCCCCTTCTCTGCATAGCACATCAGTTTTTAATTGCCTAGTGCAAGGAGTAGACCTGGTTCCCTATGGGATCTGCGGTCTCCTGAAGAGTTTTTCTGATGAAGACTGCTATCAAGAAGCCGACTGGTGGTATAGAGGATATCTTGAATCCAAAACTTTCCCCAGTCCGGCCAACACTATGCGAGCTACCCTTAGCAGGGGCCCGCCGCATAGCACCTGTTCCGTGCAGGCGGCCAGTGGCTAAAACCCACTAGAGCCCAGTGACTGGTTCGCCTGTTTAGAGGCCTGGCCAGCAGCATGCCTCTCTATGGGGAGGTAAGTCTGCTCCGGGTGGCTACCCGCTGCGCCCGTCGGACTGGTGAGTGGACCCCTCTTCCGCCCTAGGGCCGCTCCGCACCAAGGGGAATTCATGGCATCCCTGGATATCAGGGATGCGTATCTCCATGTGCCAGTTTGTCACAGTCACCAGCGTTTTCTACGCTTCGCAGTGGGGGACCTGCATTACCAGTTTGTGGCACTTCCCTTCGGGTTGGCTTCTTCTCCCCGAGTGTTCACCGAGGTGGTGGCCCCGATGCTGGCGCTGCTGAGACAGAGAGGTATTGCAGTAGTAGCATACATCGACAATTTACTCCTGAGAGCAGAGTCTGCTGCAGCTCTGGAGGAGAATGTGACAATTACGGTGTCCACGTTAGAGGAGTTCGGTTGGCTAATCAACCTGCAGAAGTCATCATTGACTCCATCCTGCCGGCTGGAATACCTGGGTCTGATTCTGGACACGGTTCAGGCAAGGGTGTTTTTACCACCAAGCAAGCTCCTGACACTTCAGGTAGCAGTGCGAAACCTGTTATCACGCCAGTGGTCCTCCTTACGGTTCTGTATGCGAGTTTTGGGGCTCATGGTGTCGACTTTCGAAGCGATACCTTACACCCAGAGTCACACTCGGCTCTTGCAGAAGGCGATTTTGTCGCAATGGGACGAATCTCCTCTATCCCTAGACAGACTGATCAGGTTGGATCATCAGTCCCGGGGATCCTTGATTTGGTGGATTCGGGCTCCGGCCCTAAAGTTGGGGAAATGTTTTCTCCCCCCTCAATTGGTCGATAGTAACTACGGATGCCAGCCTATTGGGCTGGGGAGGGGTCCTGGGTCAGTTCTCTGCCCAGGGTCATTGGTCAGTGCAGGAAGCGTGTCTTCCAATAAATGTACTGGAACTGAGAGCGATCAGGCTTTGTCTGTCCCGGTGGTCAGAAAGGCTGCGAGGCCTCCCTGTCCGGGTTCAGTCGGACAATGCCACGGCCGTGGCATATGTGAACCATCAGGGCGGACCAAGAAGCTCAGCAGCAGCCGCGGAGGTGGCTCTGATCCTTCGGTGGGCAGAACTTCATGTGCCAGCTCTCTTTGCAATCTACATCCCAGGCATGGAAAATTGGCAGGCAGACTTTCTCAGCCCCCGGACTCTGGATCAAGGGGAATGGTCCCTACATCCAGAAGTGTTCCGCCAGATTTGCCTCAAGTGGGGCACACCAGAGGTGGACCTTATGGCCTCCAGGTTCAATCACAAGGTACAGACCTTTGTGTGCAGAACAAAAGATCCGCTGGCGGTCGCCTCGGACGCTCTGGTAGCGCCCTGGGGTCGGTATTGGCTACTGTACAGTAAAGCTTCTACCGCAGGTTCTGCGCAGGATAGAAGCAGAGGGAATCCCGACAATCCTGGTAGCGCCGGATTGGCCTCAGCTTCCTTGGTACGCCGACGTTGTACGGATGGTGACAGATGTTCCATGGCGTCTTCCACTTCGCGAAGACCTACTGTCTCAGGGGCCCATCTTGCACCCTGCTTTACCCTCGCTGGCTTTGACGGCTTGGCTATTGAGTCCCAGGTGTTGAGGGATAGGGGTGTCACGGACTCCGTGATCCCTACTATGATTGAAGCACGTAAAGGTACCTCACGTAAGATTTATCATAGGACCTGGAAGGCTTATATTGCCTGGTGCGAGGCAGGGGGTTGGAACCCCCGCTCTTATATGGTGTCCAGAGTACTGACTTTTTTGCAGCAAGGACTGGACAAGAACCTGGCGTTAAGTACGCTTAAGGGTCAGATTTCGGCCCTGGTGCTTTCTGTGCTGCAGAAACCACCATATGAAAAGATCAGGGATATTCCCTTGCGACTGTTGTCGCAGAAAGTGGCTTTTCTGGTGGCTGTCACATCCGCTAGGCGGGTGTCTGAGTTGGCAGCATTATCCTGCAAGTCACCTTACTTGGTCCTTCATAAGGACAAGGCGGTTTTGCGACCTTCCCCTTCGTTTCTTCCGAAGGTGGTTTCTTCTTTTCATTTAAATGAGGATATTGTTCTTCCCTCATTGTGCCCTCACCCGTCGCATCCCAAAGAAGTTGAACTGCATTCTTTGGATGTGGTGAGGGCTTTGCGGGTGTATTTGTTTTCTACAGCTTCTTTTCAGAAGTCTGATTCTTTATTTGTACTGACGGAAGGGTCGCGCAAAGGCATGGCGGCCTCGTCAGCTACCATTTCTCGTTGGATAAGGAAGACCGTGACTCATGCATATGAGATTCGGGGCAAGGTTCCCCCCTTTCCAGTCACGGCTCATTCCACCAGGGCAGTTAGTACTTCCTGGGCATTTAGACACCAAGCCTCGGTGTCTCAGGTGTGCAAAGCGGCTACTTGGGCCTCAGTGCACACGTTTACTAAGTTCTACAAAATTGATGTTTCGGCATCTTCGGATGCTGCTTTTGGCCGCAAAGTATTACAAGCGCTAGTATAAGGCGCGGTTAACGCCGCCTGAGAGGGCGTTTTTTCTGTTGGGTACAGTTGTTATAGTTTGCCCACCCCTCTTGATAGGCACAGCTTTGGGACGTCCCCACGTGTCATAAGAAGGCTGCATCTGGGGGCGTGGCTTGACGGCGCTTGGTGATGGACGTGTAGCTGAAGAGCTCCAGAGACCTGGGGGAGGAAAAGCTACGAAGAGCGCACCATCCGGGACCAAACCCCACGATCATCACCTCATCTGAAGGAGAATACCCCGCGGGTGATGTCGGGCAAACGCAAGGGCGAGGATCGCCCGCAAAAACTGACGGCCTTCTTCCAAAAGCTGGCGCTCCGGACCAGGCCTGGTCAACATGGCGCCGCAGCGGCAGCAACACAGCCACGAGAGGTCTATACAGACCTGCCCGAAGATCCCTGCGGAGCCCAAGGTAAATCACCACCGCACTCACCAAACAGAGCACGATTAGGTGACAGCCCACCGAGTGGTAGCCCCGCAAAAACGAGGATGCGGCTAGGATCCCTGAATCAGTGCCGCCAGCAGCATTACAACAATATGCCAGAGATCTGATGGTGGCTGCCATGCCTGACGCCAATCCGTCTGAGCTAATTATTGACAAGATCCACAGAATAGCTAAACCACCTCATCTAGCAGCATCTGTCCCTAGAGATGTGATCATGCAGATCCATTTCTTTCATATCAAGGAGAAACTGCTGAGAGAAATCAAGCAAACAGGGACACCCCCTGCTCCTTACCAGGATATTCAGTTATTTCCAGATCTATCCAAACATACACTGCAACTACGCAGATAGCTCAACCCAGAGACAAAAGCCATGAATAATCACAAATTACAATATAAATGGCGGTACCCGGCTACTATTTTGGTGATGAAAAATGGAACAACACACACTATATCAACATTAAATGATGGTATGAAACTCTTATATCAATGGGGCATCCTAGTCGAAGCACCACAAACCACTAACCCGTTCTCCTTAACTAAACGGCCTATGCCACAGCGGGCCAGATACACCGACAACCAGCAACATAAACACGGATGATAGCTCACACACTGCTACCTGAATACACACAATGTCCTCCCGAGCCAGGCCTAGCATTGTCTAAGTTGACTGTTTAACCCCCAAAGCAGAGTTACCTTATAAGGTTTCTTCTGCCAGCCCAGAGTTCTGGGACCTGTTGTGTTCTTGTTTCTCTCCTACTTACAAGTACCACATCTTCTCAGACCCGCAACTGTCAACGTTCTTTTTTTTTCCTTTGCTCAGTTTTTGTGTTGATTTCAGCTACTCCTTTTGGACAAATCCTCTACAGTATCCGCCTTATACCGACACCAGCAAGAAGCAGACCTTTACCCCCAGTCCTACTCCTGGAACAGCATCCAGCAGTGAGTAAAGCCTGCATCACCATACAGACACCGTCACCATAATGCCGATCACTATTACATCCATAAACTCTAATGGTCTTAACTATCCAGCTAAGAGGCACAGCCTTTGGAATACTGCTAAAGAACACCACTGTGACATTTTATGTGTTCAGGAAACACATTTTCTGAAAGACTCACCACCTAAGTGTTACCAAAAAGATTTTCCCCACATATTTATGGCCTCCTTCTCCTCCAAGAGGTCAGGGGTCATGATTGCAGTGAAAAACACCGTAAAATTCCACCTCCATGAATCCATACTGGATCCGAATGGCAGATTTATCATACTTGTATGCGACATTAATGACTCAACCTACACCATTTTAAATCTATACGCTCCAAATCGTCATCAACTCAAATTTCTACATAAAACTGTGCGACAGATGAGAAGTGTCCAAAAAGGTCACACCATCATCTGCGGTGACTTTAACATGATCCCCAACAACCAATATGATTCATCATCCAACACCACAAAGAGAGATCCCAACCTCCAACAATTTATGCTGACACAGGAACTATACGATGTCTGGAGATGCCATCATGATACTGAAAGAAACTATACTTATTTATCTCCGGTCCATAAAACGTATTCCCGTATTGACTTTCTTTTAGTGGATAGAGGCCTACTACAGAAACGTACAAATTCTGAAATCCACGCCATGACATGGTCGGACCATGCCCCAATTAGCATAATAATTGATGACAAACTCACACTAGCACCAATTACTATGTGGAGAGTTAACGACTACATATTACAGCACAAAACCCACTCTTCCACCCTTGCAAAACATCTTGAGGAATTTTTTCAAACAAACATAGGCTCCGTGTCGGACCCTGCCGTGGTGTGGAATGCCCACAAACCTTTTATTAGAGGAATATTGATTCAATTGGGTTCTAGACTAAAGAGGGAGAGGACACAGCGTACTAACACACTTCTAACCCTAATTACGGACTTAGAAAAACTAGTGAAAGCTACACCGAAATCCACTCACGCATCTAAACTTATGAACCTCAGATTAGAGCTACGTACTCTTCTCTTGGACTCGTACAATAAGATGCAACACAAAATCAAAGCTAATCTGTACTCCATCTCTAACAAGGCTGGAAAAACACTAGCACGGCGCATCAAAGGCTGCCGCATTAAATCCAGAATCGAACATATCATACACCCACACACCAAACACAAACTCTCAGACCCCCAAAAAATAGCGGATGCGTTTAGCACATATTATAACAATTTATACAACTTAGCTCACGATCAAGCTACGCATCAGCCAACATCCCCTGATATTGATCAGTTCTTGGAGCAAATCACCTTGCCATCATTGACTTACTCCCAATTAGACAAATTGAACGCCCCTTTCACACAACAAGAGCTTCAAAATACAATTCAACCAATTTATATAGACAGTGTACCTGCGCTTAGGATTAGTAATAATTAATCTAAAATATTATGAATGTGCACAGTGAGACTGCTGCCTTCCTGTATGTTTCCTCCTAAGAGGACCCGTTAAGTATATAGAAATTATGGAAATGGCGCTGTCTCTTTGGCTTGTCTGTGTAAGTGTTCCTTTAAAGATGTGTGTGGGCCTGTGTCTTTGGCACCCTTATTCAAATAACCGTGGATAGGATGCAGAGTAAAAAAATGAGAAAAAAAAAAAAAGTTGGTGTTCGTAAATGTCCGTAAATGTCCGTGAAACATAAAATGTGTAAAAACACCTAAAATCACCCGATAAATAAGTACACGAGGAACAGGCAGATATAATACAGATAAAATTAGGGAGGAAAAATGTAAAAATAGAAATTGGTGAATAATTGAAAATATTGTCCGTAAATGTCCGTATGCCCGTAAATGTCCGTATGTCCGTAAATATAAAAATAAAAATAGTGCTGTGGTGCCAAAAGGTGCAAAAAATCAATCAATGAACCTTAAATATTGTGCAATGGTTAAGAAAAAATGGGGTCTCCAAGAGTCGTTGTGTCCGATTGCGCTAATTCATGCAGCAATAGGTGTTGGTGTTTCAGAATCAGTATCTTTCTGCTATGCGATTATGACTCTTTCCATATCTTTATTTGAACAAAAAGCAGTGATCCTTCTGTGAGTAATCCTTTTGGTGTATAAATAAAAAGTGACTTCCGTGCTTATTCAAGGTAGTAAGGTGACTTCCACGCGTGCTCTCCCGTATGTTCCCGCACTTACCAGATGTTTCATACCCCTGCAGGGGTACACGCCTTGGTAAATGGGGTCTTTTGGTCCTCCTTGTTGGGTCCTGGTATGTTTCTCCTGTGGTTGTGTCCTCGATCAAGATGCCTGTATACTGGACTCTTCCCTCAGTATCCGGCTCAAAAAATGGAGATCAGATAAAAATAAAGGAAAGAAAAGGACGGGGATCCTTGATGGTGAAGTACGTTTCAAACAATGGGGTTTATTGGATAAAAACAAACACAAATAAAAACTTCCAAAGCAAAAGTGTAGTGATTGCTATAGGGCAGTCACTGCATATAGTAGCTGGCTGGCTGAGCAGGAATCGCCTGCTTGAGGAAGGTGGGAGCTCCTTCCTTCCTCCTAGCTGTGCGTTACACAGCGCTGAACTTCAAAACCGGAAATGACGCAAAAAACGGAAAAACGTAATGAACGTGACCACGCCTTACGCGTTTCGTCGAATAGATGTCCTCTGAGGCAGTGGCCATGTTGGTTATCAACAGTGTTTTTATACTGTGGTTGATGGGCGTGTATTCAGAAGATGGATGTTGGGAATGGCCAATGGCTATGTTAGTAGCATTCTGAACGAGAGGAAAGTAATTAGTGGGTAAAAAGGTTGAACCTGAGGCTGGATTAGTATTACTATCAGTAGGAAAAGAACGATTAGTAAAATCATTTAAGGAGCAGGATTAGGGATTTATCAGTTGCATAAAAAAAATTTTTCTACATGAACCCGTTAGTATAGAGCGAAAGGGATCCCACCTTCCATCTCATTTATATCTTAAAGAACTGTAACATATGTCAATTGTAACACATAAAAATTATTATAAAACGCATATAAAATCTAATACATAACACAGATATTTGTTTAAGATGTAGAGGAAGCTTAATAACATATAATTGCTAAAAAACCATGGATGTGCATATTTATAGTGCAATGAGAGCAAGCTCCCCCCAGAGGGCAATGATAAAATTACAAGTTTAACTATGATCGCTTGGTGGGTGATGTGGATGAGAAGGTCCAAAAAAGATGTTTTTTGATATGAGTTTTTTTCTTCCAAAAATATTTTAGATGAACATGTCACCTGTATAAAATGTTTAAAATCAGCTTTGTATGTCATCAAACAAATGTGAATAGGTTATGAGAAATAAAAACGATTTTCTGAAAATATTTAAAATACTTAAAAAACTCATGGGTTGAATGGAGGAATATCTTAAATGAATATAGCGTATATCAATAAAACACACTTGAAAAATAAACCACAAAGAATTACACCGTACATATAGTCTAATACATGACGCAACTGTTGTATACGATGAGAGTGGGCTCCCCCCAGAGGAGGATGATGTAATTGCAAGTTTATCTGTGGAGCTCTTGGTGAGTGATGTGGATGAGAAGGTCAAGAAAAAAATATCGGTAAGATTTTTTACAAAAATATTTTATAAAAAGTGTATCATTGTGTGTCTCCAGTTACGTGTGGAGTATTAAAGGAATTGTTTGAATAACCAAAAGAGCTAAAAGAAGAGGTGCAAATTAAAAATATGGTTAGTAGCAATGATAATATTAAGAAATAGAAAATATTAAAACAAAAATTTTAAATGTATCTGTAAGAGTTTTTAGACATAATAAAAAGTATGATGTATATTCATGAGGTTATGCATGATCAAGGGAAATACCCATGAAGAGGTAGGTGTGGCTAGTTTAATAAAATATTTTTTTTTAAATATGTATTCCTGTGTGGGAGGAAATTTTTTGTATGTACGGGACCTAAAAAGAAATACTAAAAGTTGGATATAAAACAATTCAAATCAATGTCGACGTTTAACCCTTTGGGTTTAAGACAGTCCAAGAGGTATATCCAACGTGTCTCATTCTGTGAAATCTCAATTTTCTTGTTACTGCCTCTCCAATTCTCCTTAATCCTGTCAATGCCATAAAAAAATGAGTTTTTTAGGGTCTCTTTGATGAAATTCATCAAAGTGCTTAGACAGGTTATGCTTCGGGAACCCTTTTTTGATGTTCCTCCTGTGTTCAGCTATTCTTATGTGCAAGGGTCTTGTGGTCCTCCCCACATATTGGAGGCGGCACGGGCACTCAAGTACATATGTCACATGTGTGCTATTACATGTAATCAACTTGTCAATTTCATACTCCTTGCCGTTTGTATTTGATCTAAACTTCTCCTTTTTTCTAGTCTGGTCTCTCGTCATCCTGCAGGGTAGGCAGTTCGAACACCGGTAAAATCCTTTCATATTAGGCAGTAACTGTACTTCATTTGGCGGATTGATAACGTTGTGCATTAGACAATCTCTTAGGTTCCTTGCTTTTCTGTACACAAAGGTGGGTTTCCTTGGGAGTAGGGACGTTAAAATCTTGTCAGTTTTTAAAATAGGACAGTATTTTTCTATTATCTTTTCAAATTCCTTGTATTGTTTATTGTAGCCAGTAATGAACATAATGTCATCTTTCCTTTTTCTGTTATTTGTTTTCTCATGCAAAATCTCTTCCCTGGGTATTTCCTTAACTTTATCTTTAATTCTTATTAGGTCCTCTCTCTTGTAGCCCTTCTGTTCGAACCTACTTATCAGGAGGCTGGATTGCTCCTCGTAATCTCTCATGTTATGACAATTCCTCCTGATCCTCAGTAGTTGCCCTTTGGGTATATTCTGTTTCCATTTTGGATGGTGGCAGCTTGTTATTGGGATGTACCCATTTCTATCGGTGGGCTTAAAATACGTTTTTGTTATTAGTTTATCCTCTGATTTAAAAATTTGTAGGTCTAGATAATTGATTTCCTTCATGTTCAATGTGCTCGTAAATTTTATTCCATAGTCATTATTGTTCATTTCATCCATAAAATGTTGTAGTGTCTCAGCGTCACCTTCCCATATAATTAAAATGTCATCAATGTACCTCCAGTAAAACTTCAATTGGGGTCTCTCTGTATTGTATATGTACTGCTCCTCCCACATATCCATGAATAAATTTGCGACGCTCGGTGCATATCTGGAACCCATCGCGACTAGTGTTGAGCGAACCCGGACTGTAACGTTCGGGTCCGTACCGAACTTTAGGGTGTCCGTGGCACGGACCCGGACCCGGACATTTCAAAAATCGTTCGGGTTCGGTACTTTGCGAACAACTAACCGACGGGACGTCGAAGAGTTGTGCACCTCATTTTATCGTCTTGGGGCCTGGCTTGGGCTTGCTAAAAACTTTACAGGCCCAGGCCCAGGCACGGTGCCTGTGGGATTTCAAGCCATGCCTGGGCTTGCAATGTCAGGCCCAAGCGAGTTGTGATCAGCGCTACCCAAGGTCTATACGTGGCTCGCAGCGTTTAAATAAGTACCTATACACCCTCCTCGTCATGTATATGTTATGTCTCTCTGGGGTTAACTTCAAAATGACCTCCATGTAACTACTGTAAAATTAATATACCCTTCCACTGCGACTCTGTGATGTTGTAAAATACCTACTTTACTTGTTATTACTGATACCTTATTTTAA
>BLSH010205917.1:154940-168325 GCA_018402905.1 Glandirana rugosa
TTTATTTGTGTTTGTTTTTATCCAATAAACCCCATTGTTTGAAACGTACTTCACCATCAAGGATCCCCGTCCTTTTCTTTCCTTTATTTTTATCTGATCCCCGTTTTTTGAGCCGGATACTGAGGGAAGAGTCCAGTATACAGGCATCTTGATCGAGGACACAACCACAGGAGAAACATACCAGGACCCAACAAGGAGGACCAAAAGACCCCATTTACCAAGGCGTGTACCCCTGCAGGGGTATGAAACATCTGGTAAGTGCGGGAACATACGGGAGAGCACGCGTGGAAGTCACCTTACTACCTTGAATAAGCACGGAAGTCACTTTTTATTTATACACCAAAAGGATTACTCACAGAAGGATCACTGCTTTTTGTTCAAATAAAGATATGGAAAGAGTCATAATCGCATAGCAGAAAGATACTGATTCTGAAACACCAACACCTATTGCTGCATGAATTAGCGCAATCGGACACAACGACTCTTGGAGACCCCATTTTTTTTTAACCATTGCACAATATTTAAGGTTCATTGATTGATTTTTTTGCACCTTTTGGCACCACAGCACTTTATTTTTATTTTTATATTTACGGACATACGGACATTTACGGACGATATTTTCAATTATTCGCCAATTTCTATTTTTACATTTTTCCTCCCTAATTTTATCTGTATTATATCTGCCTGTTCCTCATGTACTTATTTATTGGGTGATTTTAGGTGTTTTTACACATTTTATGTTTCACGGACATTTACGGACATTTACGAACACCAACTTTTTTTTTTTTTTCTCATTTTTTTACTCTGTATCCTATCCACGGTTATTTGAATAAGGGTGCCAAAGACACAGGCCCACACACATCTTTAAAGGAACACTTAAAGAGACAGCGCCATTTCCATAATTTCTATACAATTCAACAAATGCCAGCAAACAAAGCACCGGGACCAGACTGTCTGACGGGTGAATATTATAAGAAATTTGCACATATCCTAACACCGCACATGACTACGATCTTCAATAACGCTGCCTCCTCTTCGTCATTGCCACCTGAAATGCTACAAGCTACAATAATCACTCTGCCCAAGCCAGGGAAGGAACCGAACACACCCCAAAACTTCAGACCAATTTCCCTACTAACCTGGACACCAAAATATACGCAAAATCGATAGCACTACGTTTAATTGATATCTTACCAACCCTAATCCATAGAGATCAGACTGGATTCACCAAAGGTAGACAAACCTCCAACGCCACTAGACGTCTGATAGACATTATTCATCATGCGGAATCCACCGGAACGCCTTCTCTGCTATTGTCTCTTGATGCAGAGAAGGTGTTCGATAGGGTCCATTGGAATTATATCCGATCAGTTTTACACAAATTCGGTTTCCATGGGAAGATATTCCAGGCAATTATGCCACTTTATTCTTTCCCCTAAGCTAGAGTATTTACCTCTAACGCTATATCCCAACCATTCAATATTAGCAAAGGCACAAGACAAGAATGCCCATTATCACCACTGATTTTCAATCTAATGATGGAACCGCTAGCGACTCAAATCAGATCAAACCCAGCAATTACAGGATTTAAAATAGGTCAACACACCCATAAAATCAGTCTTTTTGCAGACAATGTTATTCTAATGGTAACTAACCCAGTTCCCTCCCTGGCAGCAATACAGGAGACCTTGATGAAGTTTAGCAACGTCTCATACTATAGAGTCAATGATACCAAATTGAGTATTCTAGATATAGGATTGGACACAACCACTAAGCTCCTACTCCAACAACAATTTCCATACACATGGGCAAAAGAAAGCATACCCTACCTGGGGATCCAACTCCCCAAATCTGTAAATAAACTTTATGCCACAAATCACATACCAATGCTCACCAACCTCCAAGCAGCCCTAAAAAGCTTAGCCAAACACGAACTATCATGGTCAGGAAGACTGGCGGCGTTTAAAATGCAACACCTACCACAATTAATATATATCTTCAGAACCATGCCCATACCCCTCCCTAAAAAATACTTCAGTTCACTACAAGCCGAACTGAATAAATTAATTTGGCAAGGGAAGAAGCCTAGATGTGCTTGAGCCTATTTGACGAAACACACCCTAGCGGGTGGCACAGGTCTTAAAGATCTAGAGGACTACTACACAGCCTCCATACTGACACAACTGAGAGACTGGATGCAGCCCAATACAAGGTCTCTCTGGGGTTCCATTGAACAAGCAACACTACCCCGTGTGAACATACACACTTGGCTCCTAAGTACTCCCCTCCAACCTAAGATCTCGCCCTCTTTGTCCACCATTAGAGCCACCACCCAGGCGTGGCACAGACTAATTGAGCTAGACGTTCCGACACCAAACAGAATCTCCCCACCGATCCCCATTCAAGTTCTCACACAACTAACACTGGAGCTTAATCTAGCACATTGGCAAAGGGATGGTATAACTCACATCAAAGATATTCTTTTGGGGACCAAACTTAAAAACTTTCAACATCTATGTTTAGAACACAATCTTCCCCAATCAGAAGTTTTCACGTACCTTTGCATACAACACAGCATCAAAGCACTCAAGAATCCAGGATATCATATCCACAGGGAAGCATGGCAATACCTTACAAACAACAATCATACACAGAAAGGCATATCTCTCTTCTATAATATCTTTCAGAATAAAAAAAAATTCCATAAAACCAAACCATATCAAATGTGGGAATCTGATTTTAATAAACAATACACAGATGGACAGTGGATAGAAGCTATTCACTCGATCCCTAAATATATCAAAAGCTCAACTTTGCAGGAAATGTACCACAAAATATCCTTAAGATGATATTTAACTCCAGACAAACTGGCTACCTTCGGCCCTTGCAATACCACAACATGTTGGAGATGCACCATCCAGAAAGGGACCATTTTACACATATTCTGGGATTGCCCGAAAATACAACCGTTCTGGAAAACAATATTCCAAATGCACTGTAACAAAACGAAATATAACATTACACAGTCCCCCGAACTAGCCTTATTAAATTTAACAATCGGGGATATTCCCCCTAAACATAGGAATATTGTGACACACGTGCTCCTCGCAGCAAAATTAAATATCACTAGGTTGTGGAAATCTACAACAATCCCCAGCTTAGTAGATACACTAGAACTAATCAGCTTACATTCTTCCTATGAACTCACATCGGCAACCAACAAAGTAACATATCCAAGGATAGTAGATGGATGGACACCCTGGTTGTCATGGCTCAACGAAGTGTCAGTTCCATCAGTGCCTTAACTAGATACAGCATGAACGCAGTGATAGGACACACGCCCACACCAACCACTTCTGCACTTGCTAAGTATAATTAAGTCATAACGACACAATATCCCCCCGTCGCAGCAGGATCCCTATAAGGGGCGGCGGAGTGGGGAAAAGGAGCGACACTAACAGAATAGGTAAGCCCCCTGAATAGGAGTGAATTAGTTTAAAGGTTCAAGCAAATACGGACTACGACATAGTCCTTATTAGATATTAACATTGTGAATGTGTTTATTTCTTTATCCATCAAATGTTAAAAATTACATATGTACCTCATTCATAATGGAAATGCAACTTTTTTTTTCTTTCTGTACGTGTATACATACTCAATAAAAAATTGAATGAGAAAAAAAAAAAAAACAATATGGACACTTTAGGGGAGCTTTACTGAAGCTGGTGCACATAGAATCTGGTGCAGCTGTGAATAGTGGCCAGTCAGCTTCCAGGTTTTATTGTCAAAGCTTAATTGAACAAGCTGATGTTAGAGGCTGATTGGTTTCTGTGCATGGCTGCATCAGGTTTTGGGTGCTGCAGTTTTGGTGAATCTCCGCTTTTGTGACACTTTGGGGTTGATTTGCTAGAGGGGAGGAGTCTGGGCACTTTGCGAGGTGCAGTTGCTACAGAGCTTAGTAGATGAGCAGAAACACGGCTTACTTCCATAGCAAAGATGCTACTTCTTTTATTTTGCTTGCACGTGATTGGGTATTTGCAAAAATTAAGCCTTACCTCATGTGCTAAGCTCTGGAGCAATTGGACTTGCAGAGGGCAACTGCACTTTGCAAGGTGCATAGTCTATTTGCCTTACGGAGTCAACCCATTTGAGTCAATTTTCGTTTTGGACACTGTTTTAGTTCACTATATTGATGTTAAAAAAAAAAAAAAAAAAAAAAAAAAACGGAAGAGTAAAAGGTATTTTATTATAACTTACCGTAAAATCCTTTTCTCTGAGTTCACTGACAGACGCAGCACCCACCCCTCTGCGTTGAGTTTGTACGGCTTGTTACGTACTGATGTGCTATGCAGAGCAGGGGGATTATATGGTAAGGTGAGCACGGCCCCCTGGGAGGGGCCAACCTGTGCTTTTGTTTGTTTTTGCCTAGTCTACTCCTAGTGATATGAGCATAACCCCACGTGTCATAAGAAGGCTGCGCCTGTCAGTGAACTCAGAGAAAAGGATTTTACAGTAAGTTATAATAAAGTCCTTTTTTTTTTTTTTTTTTTTATGTTTCAATGGTTTTTATTGAATTAAGTACAATGAACATATGGAAACAGATAGTTACTGTATAAGAGAGGTGGGCAAAACACACCTCCTAGGTAAAATGGGATGCTAGACATGACAGTAACATAGCACAAACAGAAACAAAAGAAAAAAAAGGACAAAGAATAAAACCCCCATATTTGAGCATGCCAAAAAAAAAATAAAATTAAAAAAAAGAAAAAAAAGTGGTATATATGCATAAATTTGCGAGTCAATTAAAGAGCTTCACCTTATAGTAGTTCCAGTATAATATAGTCTGAATCAGGCTTACGATCCAGACACCTTTAAGAGAAGGTGGACGTTTCCGCCCACTGACACCCCAAAAGGGCGCATGCTGTGTCAAGCGAGTTCAGAAACGAGACCACCACTATATTAGGATATCAAGGGGGCTATTTCATTGTTAGTGTCCCTGCAACCCTAGCCGAGAGTATATCCTTACTATGGATATATCAAACATCCTTGGCAAATCCTAAGCACGTCCAAATTACCATATCACTTTAACAATAAAAAAAACAAAAAACAAACACACACACACAACAAAAACAACAAAAAAGCACAGATGAAGGAAGAAGAGAGAAAAGAGAAAGACAAGAATAAGAGACAGAGTTATCAGAAGGGGTATCTGCTGGGGGGGAGCCCATGTCCCAGCCACAAATATGTGAATCTTGGATACCATCACTTATAAAAACAATGGTGTGTGTCATACTTTAACTTTACACCCGGCTAACATATCGCTACTATAGTTTAAGTGACTAGACGGCATAGATGGTTGTTTTTCTACATTTCATGTTGTTTTCTAAACTGGCACTTTCATAAAGTTAGCCCAAGGTTCCCAGGTTCGCTCATATTTCCCAGTTGTGTCCCGGATAATGCTTACCACCTTCTCTTGAGCCATTATCCATGAGACTTTCCGTTTTACTTGGGTAAAGGAAACCATAAAGTCCTTTTTTTATAAAGGTTATATAGAAAGATATAGGATACAGAAAATAAAAATGAAGAGGAAAAGGGGTACCAAACCAAGTAAAATATACAGTAAGTCACTAGAAAAACTGTTGTAGATAATCTCTGCATAATAATGCTAGGTTACCTATGTCATTCTGATTAGTGATGGGCCAAATACTCTCCCTGGTTTGGTTTGCACCAGAACAGGGAAAAAGTTGGGACCCGAGCCATGAACTCTATTACTATCCTTGACGGACTGTTATTCAATGGGAATGCAAAGATAATACCGTGCTAATGCCTAAAAAGAAAATATGGACGACGTCCATTTTGTGATGAAAACGTATGTCGGGAGGATGCGCTGACATTACTGCTTTTGGAGTAAACACACAGAGCCGGCTGGCCTGATATTGTCTATGTGTAGACCACCTGCATTGCTGTAAGTGCATTTTTTTATACTTTTTAAAGTTGTTTTAGCATTATCACACTATTGGGGGCCTCTTGTTTTACATATCTGACCCCATTCAGACGGAGCCTGCTCAGTTCAGGCACTTGGGTGACATCCACTGTACCCTATAGCGGGGTTCCTGGTCAAGCAATCCTTTGGGGCGCCCTCCATCCTTGGTGTTGTGATCCTTTCACATCCTTTGGTCCCCTAAATGGAGTGGAGCTTGTTTGCTGGGCAACTGAAGAGGAGTCCCTATCCACCCCAACACGGGGACCCGGCCCGGGTGATAATACAAAGCGCTCTTTGCTCTTATGTCCGGTAAGCTGCCATTCCATCTGGTGGAGGATTTAACACTATTGTTTTAATCTACAATCACTTGATGTGTTTCATTCATCTAAAGTTATATCCGCTTATCCAAATTTCTTCAACTGTTGCACTTTATATACTTCCCATCATCATTCGTGTTGTGTACACCAAAGAAGTCTCCCCCTCTTCTTTTGCATGCAATATGATCTACAGGAATATTTGGTGTGATTTTTCATTGAAAGAGACAGTTTTTACAATAATTCTTTAATGAAATATATGTTCTTAAACAAATCACTTCACTCTTATTGATCTGCCCTATACATAGTATTACAGTTTTGGGTCCCTCTGTATAATTAATTTTTTATAAATCATTTTATTTAATTTATTTGATGCACCAATATTTTATTATTTTTTTAGTGCGGCTCAAACCGCCTATGTGTTTAATTGTCATTCTGTCATTCTAGTTAAAAACTAGTGTGTTATGAGTGCAGCCTTTTTTGATTATAGGTGTTTCAATAAGTGATTGGCCTTTTTGTATTATTTTTAATTGTTTCTTGAATCAAATAAATATATATTTTGCTGGAATACACTATGTGGGTTTCCATCCATCCTTTCTATGTGCCACATTGAAATACTGGCCACCTGCTGAGGAACATGCCCCATTTGGAGAACAGGACGCCAGGAAGCTTGGTGTATACATGCACGGGTGCATACTTCTGGTGAGTGGAAACACAAATGGGGGAGCACGTGTGAAAGGGAGGAAACGTCAGAAACGTCAGAATATATGCACAAGTCACTTTCTTGAATTTGATACACCATCACAATAGCCTTTTATTATGGGACTGGTGTTTTTTATGAACTTTCTCTGAACAAATCTTTTTTGATTGATTTATTGAAAATTTTCCTCTGTCTATTTGTTTGTTTTTTTTGTTTTTTGGGACTTGGTAATATACACACATATATATTTTTGATATTTTTAATGGTTCTTTACACTATTTCACAGATGTATTTTTGATGGACTTTTTTTGGAATTTGGTATATATATATTTTTTTTTTTTTTGCAGATTTTGCACAAATTATGCTATTTGTACAATTGAGCACCTGGCACTTTAATCAGATGTTCCATATTCACATGCAGTATCTCACAAAAGTGAGCACACCCCTCACATTTCTGTAAATATTTTATTATACCTTTTCATGTGCACTGAAGAAATGATACTTTGCTACAATATAAAGTAGTGAGAGTACAGCTTGTACAGGGTGGGCCATTTATATGGATACACCTTAATAAAATGGGTATGGTTGGTGATATTAACTTCCTGTTTGTAAAAAGGAGGGAGGGTGGGGTCCTAGGATGTCTCTAGACTAAAATAGTCAGGAACACTGTGTTGCATCCCCAATTACAAAATTTGCAAGAAGAAAGGCCCACAGGGATTTGGCGCAGCACAGGGTTCCCACAGTGCCAAAATGTATGCAAAAAAGTATGAAAAAAGTATACAATTTATTGGATCAAGGTTAAAATTGTCACATGACAAGTAGGCTGATTGCCATATACAACCACAATAATATACAATTAAAACCAAGTGGATACAAAGATAGCAGTGTGGAAGCTGGCAAACCCTCAATTGGAAAGGTGTCCTAGTAATGAAGGTTTGGCTTCCTCTCCAACATGTTTCGAAGTTAATTGGTTATGTAACAAAGAAGTTTGTGGTTGTATATGGCAATCAGCCTACTTGTCATGTGACAATTTTAACCTTGATCCAATAAATTGTATACTTTTTTCATACTTTTTTTGCATACTTTTTGGTACTGTGGGAACCCTGTGCTGCGCCAAATCCCTGTGGGCCTTTCTTCTTGCTAACTTCCTGTTTGTGGCACATTAGTATATGTGAGGGGGGAAACTTTTCAAGATGGGTGGTGACCATGGTGGCCATTTTGAAGTTGGCCATTTTGAATCCAACTTTTGTTTTTTCAATAGGAAGAGGGTCATGTGACACATCAAAGTCTAAGGGGGTCAGATCGGGAGACCTTGGGGGCCATTCAACTGGCCCACGATGACCAAATCCACTTTCCAGGAAACTGTTCATCTAGGAATGCTCGGACCTGACACCCATAATGTGGTGGTGCACCATCTTGCTGGAACTATGATGTCGGTGATAGGGAATTGCTGGCCATCAAGTCGGCTTTGGAGGAATGGCGGTGCCTCCTGGAAGGAGCAGCTCACCTGGTATTGGTTTTTACTGACCATAAAAAACATAAAAAAACCATATGCTGTGAAGATACGAGATGTGCAGCACCTGAAACTACGGAAACTGGAAGCCTGTGCTAGCATTTCTCCTGCGGTGTTACTATCAGTGTGTAAAGAGTGGGAGAAGAGGGTTGTATTGACAATCCAACACAATGGGCAGCACACTGAACACATTTTATAAGTGATCAGAAACTTGTAAATAACTCATGAAAGAATAAAGTTGCGTTAAAACCAAGCACACCATTGTTTTTCTTGTGAAATTCCCAATAAGTTTGATGTGTCACATGACCCTCTTCCTATTGAAAAAACAAAAGTTGGATTCAAAATGGCCGTCTTCAAAATGGCCGCCATGGTCACCACCCATTTTGAAAAGTTTCCCCCCTCACATATACTAATATGCCACAAACAGGAAGTTAATATCACCAACCATTCCCATTTTATTAAGGTGTATCCATATAAATGGCCCACCCTGTATAACAGTGTAAATTTGCTGTCCCCCTGAAAATAACTCAACACACAGCCATTAATGTCTAAACCGCTGACAACAAAAGTGAGTACACCCCTCAGTAAAAATGTCCAACTTGGGCTCAAAGTGTCAATATTTTGTGTGCCCACCATTATTTTCCAGCACTGCCTTAAGCCTCTTGGGCATGGAGTTCACCAGAGCTTCACATGTTGCCACTGGAGTCCCTTCCACTCCTCCATGGTGACATTATGGAGTTGGTGGATGTTAGAGACCTTGCGCTCATCCACCATTCGTTTGAGGATGCCCCACAGATGCGCAATAGAGTTTAGGTCTGGAGACATGCTTGGCCAGTCCATCACCTTTACCCTCAGCTTCTTTAGCAAGACAGTGGTCATCTTGGAGGTGTGTCTGGGGTCGTTATCATTTTGGAATACTGCCCTGCGGCCCAGTACCCAAAGGGAGGGGATCATGCTCTGCTTTAGTATGTCACAGTACATGTTGGCATTCAAGGTTCCCTCAGTGAACTGTAGCTCCCCAGTGCCAGTAGCACTCATGCAACCCCAGACTATGACACTTCCACCACCATGCTTGACTGTAGGCAAGACACACTTGTCTTTGTACTCCTCAATTGGTTGCCCCCACACATGCGTTGCACCATCTGCACCAAATACATTTAACTTGGTCTCAACAGACCACAGGACATGGTTCCAGTAATCCATGTCCTTAGTCTGCTTGTCTACAGCAAACTGTTTGCAGGCTTTCTTGTGCATCATCTTTAGAAGAGGCTTCCTTCCGGGACAACAGCCAATGCAGACCAATTTCATGCAGTGTGCAGCGTATGGTCTGAGCAATGACAGGCTGATCCCCACCCCTTCAACCTCTGCAGCAATGCTGGCAGCACTCATACATCTATTTCCCAAAGACAACCTCTGGATATGACACTGAGCACGTGCACTCAACTTCTTTGGTTGACTATGATGTGGCCTGTTCTGGGTGGAACCTGTCCTGTTAAACCACTGTATGGTCTTGGCCACCATGCTGCAGCTCTTTTTCATGGTCTTGGCAATCTTCTTACAGCTTAGGCCACTTTTATATAGAGCAACAATTCTTTATTTCAGATCCTCAGAGAGTTCTTTGTCATGAGGTGCTATGTTGAACTTCCAGTGACCAGTATGAGAGAGTGAAAGCAATAACACCAAATTTAACACACCTACTCCCCATTCACACCTTAGACTCTGTAACACTAAGGAGCCACATGATACTGGGGAGGAAAAATGGCTAACTGGGCCCAATTTGAACATTTTCACTTAGGGGTGTACTCACTTTTGTTGCCAGTGGTTTAGACATGGCTGTGTTTAGAGTAATTTTGAGGGGGCAGCAGATTTACACTGGTATACAAGCTGTACACTCACTACTTTACATTGTAGCAAAGGATAATTTATTCAGTGTTGTCACATGAAAAAATAATAATAAATTATTTACAAAAATAGGAGGGGTGTACCCACTTTTGTGAGATACTGTATGACAGAATTTTAGGTTGTATTCACATTATTTCATGAAGTACACCATTTTTGTAGGTTTTGCACAAATTTGATTAAGTAGGATAATTAAGCACGTAGCATTTTAATTAATCATTCCAAACCTATGTTTGTGGATATTTTAGGTTGCAATCACTGTTCATAAATAGATTCTCAACAATAATACATAGAAAGTGCCATCTACCGCTGGGATTTTTAGTTTCATAATATTTTATTGGAGAAAGAATAAACACAGTACAGCGTGAAATAATCAAGTACAGAAACCAAGTGGACAGTTGTGAAGTCACTTTACAGAGTAAATTTTCAGGATAAATCTCATAATTGGTGCCTTAGAGTCTGGGAGACTAAAATACTAAAATATACATCAGCTTTTGGACAGAAAGACACAAAAAATAAGTAGTTATAAGCGACAAATTGTATTTAGCGGTCTGTGGGGAAGGGCCTTCAAAGTGCTTTGGCAGTCTGAGGCTTCTTCTGGATTATCCTGTGGTATCTCTGTCAGGGTCTTATGGTCAAGTACTGTTAAAGGGGGATAACAAACAGCGTCAGGAAGGGGTGGGGGAGGGGAGGGGAGAGTGATATGGGAAGTAGGGATGGGTGGAAAGAGATGGGGGAGGGTTGGGGGGTGCAGAACTTCATTGCCTTTGGTTCCTGGGGGAGATTATTAATAGTTGGACAAAGGGGGGTGTGGCCAAGCGCGGACCATGATGGCTGTGTAGTGAAGGATCTCGGAGCACAGAGACTACTACAGCGACACTCACAGCTTCCCGACCCACAAACAGCAGACCAGGATCTGCTACATACACCCTCCACACTGCGCCGGCATAACGAAAAGGATGAATGCCCGCTCGATCCTGCAGAAGTTGACGGAATTTTATCCATCTTCCTCGGCCACTCACAGCCAGCAAGATGGAGGCAGCACCAGATACGGAGCTCTCACGCCGGACCAGGCCAAAGCACCGCTGCAGTCTCAGCACAATGGCACAAAGGAAATGTCACCTGTCCTACAAATATAAGGTGAGCAGACGCTGCCTGACAGCCCTACCACCCGCAGCCCTACCAAAAGCAAGAAATGCAGGCAGGAAGGGAAAGAGGAGGCCCGGGTACGAGAATTAGGCCTAGGCCTAGACCATACTCCAACCATACCACCGCTGGAAGACTTCCCATCATCCCAGCAACCAGACTCACTAGGGGACATAAAAGACGTGATTCTCTCTCTCCGCAACACCCTGCACTCAGATATGGCACATATGATCGCGGGGGTGTCACGCTCAGTGAACAAACTCGCCATTAGAGTGGCGCAAGCGGAGGAAAAATTGGAGACATTTGTCATGCACATAATGACCCGATTGATCCTTCAACGATCATGATACTGAAATTCAGAGAATAAATGCTAAACTCGCTGATCTCGAGGATCGGTCGGGAAGAAACAATATTAAATTTAGGGGGATCTCTGAGGATATAACTGACGCCACACTAATGGAGTTCTTACAACAGTTGATGGCGGAGCTAATACCCGGCATCAGCCAAAGAGACCTACTGATTGACAGAGCACACCGTCTCCCAAAAAAATTGTTCCTTCCTGATACCGTCCCGAGGGACACCCTGGCTAGAATTCACTTTTATCACACTAAGGAAAAGGTGATGAAGGCAGCCAAGAACAACCCCACGTTACCTGAGAAATTTGCGGGCATTACCCTTCACACGAATTTGTCAGCAGCCACCATCCGTACCAGGCAGCAGTTCCTCAGACTAACAAAAGCACTCAGAAACCACAATATTCCCTATCAATGGGGACGCCCGACTAAATTGCTGATCACTAAAGAGCACAAAACCTATACAATTAGTGTTGAGCGAACCCAGACTGTAACGTTCGGGTCCGTACCGAACTTTCGGGTGTCCGGGACCCGGACCCAAACGCGGACATTTCAAAAAACTTTTGGGTTCGGGTTCTGGGTTCTGGTAGTTGATCACGCATGTTGAATAGCTGCAGGGCAGCCAATCAACAAACGTTTAACTGGTTTGCCCTTAGAAGCCATCACAGCCATGCCTACTAATGGCATGACTGTGATTGGCCAGTGCATCATGTGACCCAGCCTCTTTATAAGCTGGAGTCACAGTGCTGCATGTCACATGCTCTTGGGTTAGTATAGGGAGAGGAAGCTGCCGGCGTTTTTGTGAGGGAGAGATTGCAGACATTTTAACATCTGATCCTGCATCCTGAGATTACTACTGCTGTTGCTCTGAGGGACAGATAGCAGAAATTTGAGATTTCACATACTGCTGCTTTGAGTTGCAGATTGCAGATAAAACTCTGCATAACACAACGATCGCTACGATCGTGCACAACGATCAGATTGTTGGAGTAATTTGAGATTTCACATGCTGCTTCTTTGAGTGCCACTGTTAGAAGAAGAGTGTGATAAGGGTTAATTGCATCTGGGTGTGGTTCCCTCTGAGTTGCTGAGAAGCAGCTCTATTTAAACTTCCTGTTTCCTGTAGCAAGTGTTGTATAGTGTGAGAAGAAGATTGTCACCGTGAGTTTCTTCGTCGTACACTTTAGAGTTTAATGAGGTTGTTAGACTAGCAACACGTGCTAGCATCGCTAGCAACACAATACGTCTCAAAATAGACGTTAGACGTTGAGTTTCGTCGTCATACACTTTAGAGTTTAAAGACGATAGACAGGGAGTCTCGTTGTCGTCATCATTAGAGTCCTACGTCCTAGTCTACAATTTTACAGACGTTAGAGAGGGAGTGTTTTTGCGGCCGTCGAAGGAGAGGGATATGATTGGGTTCTCGTACACTGTACGTCGTGACACTGAGGTCGAATATTTCTCCGACCCAGTGTAC
>BLSH010205917.1:186054-218945 GCA_018402905.1 Glandirana rugosa
AATGTCGTGTTCGTCCTTGGAGAGGGACATCTTGATCCTCTACTAAAATCTTGTTATTAGACAGGGGGTGTCATCGTCGTGGTCCTTGGAGAGTGAGATCGACATACACTACTAAAATCTTGTTATTAGACAGGGAATGTCGTGGTCGTCCTTGGAGAGGGATATAATGATCCTCTACTAAAATCTTGTTATTAGACAGGGAGTGTCGTCTTCGTCCTTGGAGAGGGAGATCGTCATACACTACTAAAATCTTGTTATTAGACAGGGAGTTTCGTGTTCGTCCTTGGAGAGGTAGATCGTCATACACCACAAAAATCTTGTTATTAGACTGGCATTAAAATCATCTCTTAGTTCTATAGGGAGAGGTTCCTGCTGGTGCTCTTACGGTCAGATTATTGTTCTAAAAACACCACATACTGCTAGATGGAGAGGTTCCTGCTTGTGCTTTGAGGGACAGATTATTGTTCTAAAATCATCACATACTGCTAGAGGGAGAGGTTCCTGCTTCTGCTGTGAGGGACAGATTATTGTTCTAAAATCATCTCCTAGTAATATAGGGAGAGGTTCCTGCTGGTGCTGTAAGGGACAGATTATTGTTCTAAAATCATCACATACAGCTAGAGTGAGAGGTTCCTGGTGCTGCTACTGTGGGGGACAGATTATTGTTCTAAAATCATCTCCTAGTTCTACAGGGAGAGGTTCCTGCTTGTGCTGTAACTGACAGATTATTGTTCTAAAATCATCACATACTGCTAGAGGGAGAGGTACCTGCTTGTGCTTTGAGGGACAGATTATTTTTCTAAAATCATCACATACTGTTAGAGGGAGAGGTTCCTGCTGCTCCTGTGAGGGACAGATTATTGTTCTAAAATCATCTCCTAGTTCTAAAGGGAGAGGTTCCTGCTGGTGCTGTAAGTTACAGATTATTGTTCTAAAATCATCACATACTGCTAGAGGTCGAGGTTCCTGCTGGTGCTGTGATGGAAAGATTATTGTTCTAAAATGATCACATACTGCTAGAGGGAGGTTCCGGCTGGTGCATTGAGGGACAGATTATTGTTCTAAAATCATCTCCTAGTTCTATAGGAAGATGTTCCTGCTGGTGCTGTGAGGGACAGATTATTGTTCTAAAATCATCACATACTGCTAAAAGGAGAGGTTCCTGCTGCTCCTGTGAGGGACAGATTATTGTTCTAAAATCATCATATACTGCTAGAGGGAGAGTTTCCAGCTGCACCTGTGAGGGACAGATTGTTGTTCTAAAATCATCACATACTGCTAGAGGGAGAGGTTCCTGCTGTGCTTTGAGGGACAGATTATATTTCTAAAATCATCACATACTGCTAGAGGAGAGGTTCCTGCTGCTCCTGTGAGGGACAGATTATTGTTCTAAAATCATCTCCTAGTTCTAAAGGGAGAGGTTCCTGCTGGTGCTGTGATGGACAGATTATTGTTCTAAAATCATCACATACTGCTAGAGGGAGGTTCCGGCTGGTGCATTGAGGGACAGATTATTGTTCTAAAATCATCTCCTAGTTCTATAGGAAGATGTTCCTGCTGGTGCTGTGATGGACAGATTATTTTTCTAAAATCATCATATACTGCTAGAGGGCGAGGTTCCTGCTGCTCCTGTGAGGGACAGATTATTGTTCTAAAATCATCTCCTAGTTTTATAGGGAGAGGTTCCTGCCGGTGCTTTAAGGGACAGATTACTGTTTTAAAATCATCAGATACTGCTAGATGGAGAGGTTCCTGCTTGTGCTTTGAGGGACAGATTATTGTTCTAAAATCATCACATACTGCTAGAGGGAGAGGTTCCTGCTGCTCCTTTGAGGGACAGATTATTGTTCTAAAATCATCTCCTAGTTCTATAGGGAGAGCTTCCTGCTGGTGCTGCAAGGGACAGATTATTGTTCTAAAATCATCACATACTGCTAGAGGGAGAAGTTCCTGCTTGTACTTCGAGGGACAGATTATTGTTCTAAAATCATCACATACTGCTAGAAGGAGAGGTTCCTGCTGCTCCCGTGAGGGACAGATTATTGTTCTAAAATCATCTAATAGTTCTATAGGGAGAGGTTCCTGCTGGTGCTGTAAGGGACAGATTATTGTTCTAAAATCATCACATACTGCTAGAGGTAGAGGTTCCTGCTGGTGCTGTGAGGGACAGATTATTGTTCTAAAATCATCACATAATGCTAGATGGAGGTTCCGGCTGGTACTTTGAGGGACAGATTATTGTTCTAAAATCATCACATACTGCTAGAGGGAGAGGTTCCTACTGCTCCTGTGAGGGACAGATTATTGTTCTAAAATCATTTAATGGTTCTATAGGGAGAGGTTTCTGCTGGTGCTGTAAGGGACAGATTATTGTTCTAAAATCATCACATACTGCTAGAGGTAGAGGTTCCTGCTGTTCCTGTGAGCGACAGATTATTGTTCTAAAATCATCACATACTGCTAGAGGGAGAGGTTCCTGATGGTGCTGTGAGGGACAGATTATTGTTCTAAAATCATCACATACTGCTAGAGGGAAAGGTTACTGCTGCTCCTGTGAGGGACAGATTATTGTTCTAAAATCATCACATACTGCTAGAGGGAGAGGTTCCTGCTGGTGCTGTGGGGGACAGATTATTGTTCTAAAATCATCACATACTGCTAGAGGGAGAGGTTCCTGCTGGTGCTGTAAGGGACAGATTATTGTTCTAAAATCATCATGTACTGCTAGAAGGAGAGGTTCCTGCTGATGCTGTGAGGGACAAATTATTGTTCCAAAATCATCTTCTACTGCTATAGGGAGAGGTTCCTGCTGGTGCTGTAAGGGACAGATTATTATTCTAAAATCATCACATACTGATAGAGGGAGAGGTTCCTGCTGGTGCTGTGAGGGACAGATTATTGTTATAAAATAATCTCCTAGTTCTATAGGAATAGGTTCCTGCTGGTGCTGTAAGGGACAGAATATTGTTCTAAAATCATCACATACTGCTAGAGGGGGAGGTTCCTGCTGCTCATGTGAGGGACACATTATTGTTCTAAAATCATCCCCTAGTTCTATAGGGAGAGGTACCTGCTGGTGCTGTAGGGGACAGATTATTGTTCTAAAATCATCACATACTGCTAGAGGGAGCGGTTCCTACTGCTCCTGTGAGGGACAGATTATTGTTCTAAAATCATCTCCTAGTTCTATAGGGAGAGGTTCCTGCTGGAGCTGTAAGGGACAGAATATTGTTCTAATATCATCACATACTGCTAGAGAGAGAGGTTCCTGCTGCTCCTGTGAGGGACAGATTATTGTTCTAAAATCATCCCCTAGTACTATAGGGAGAGGTTCGTGCTGGTGCTGTAAGGGACAGATTTTTGTTCTAAAATCATCACATACTGCTAGACTGCTAGAGGGAGAGGTTCCTGCTTGTGCTGTGAGGGGCAGATTATTGTTCTAAAATCATCACATACTGCTAGATGGAGAGGTTCCTGCTGCTCCTGTGAGGGACAGATTATTGTTCTAAAATCACATCATACTGGTGTAGGGAGAGGTTCCTGCTGTTTGCGTGAGCAGTGCATTTATTGCACAAAAAAAGTGTATCTACATTGTTGTTTTCCAAAAAAAACAATTTATTTTTCTTTTTTTTTTTGTTTTAATAAATACTGCTACATAGTATATTTGCGTCCAGAATGAGGAGAGCGTTAAATAAGGGACGTGGTCGTGGTGCTGCTGATGCTGCTGGTGTTGGTGGTGTTGGTAAAGTTCCTGTTGCAAGGATAGGACTTGGTCGATTTGTGCCAGCTACACGCACAAGTGAAACACCTTCTTCAGGTGCGAGTAGCCGACAGATCCTTCAACGTTATATGGTAGGCCCGAATGCCGCTCAATGAATGGTGTGGCCAGAACAAGTACAGGTGATAGTAGATTGGGTTGCTGACAATGCCTCCAGTTCCTTCACATTGTCTCCAACCGGTCCCTTGATGAAAGCTCAGAGTTGGCACCTGAACCCCATGGCCATCTGTCTTTCACCTCAGCTCCTTGTAAATCAGCCAAGCAGTCTGAGCCCCAAGTCATGCAACAGTCTTTTATGATTTTTGATGACTTTCCTGGTGTGCTTTCCGTGGGCCATCCACATAGCCCTGCCCCAGAAGTGGAAGACATTGAGTGCACCGATGCCCAACCACTTCTGTTGCAGGATGAGGACATGGAAACACCAGCGCAGCACGTCTCTGATGATGACAAAATACAGGTGCCAAATGCTGCAGCTTTCCACAGTGTGCAGACTGACAAGGAGGGCAGTGGTGAAGGGTGGGTGGAAGATGATGTGGAGGAGGAGGATGATGAGGTCCTAGACCCCACATGGAATGAAGGTCATGCGAGTGACGTGTGCAGTTTGGAGGAAGAGGTGGTGGTCGCACAGAGGCACCAGCACAGCAAAAGAGGAAGCAGGTTGCAAAAGCGGAGCGAGCGTCCCCTAGACAGTATGCCTGCTACTACCCACCGCACCCAGGGACCTAGCACACCAAAGGCAGCTCAAAGGCATTCCCCGGCGTGGCAGTTCTTCAGACAATGTCCTGACTACAAGATACGAGTGGTTTGCACGCTGTGCAATGAGAGCCTGAAGCGAGGCATAAATGTTCTAAACCTTAGCACAACCTGCATGACCAGGCATCTAAATTCAAAGCACTTGCTGCAGTGGAATAAGTACCTCAAAATCCAAGAAAGGTTTCGGCCTCCTCCTGCTTCCTCTTCTGCTGCTGCCTCGGCCTCTTCCTCCACCTCTACAGTGCCAGTGTCACCTGCAACCCAGCAAAGAGACGATGTGACAGCAACGCCACCATGTCCGCCACTGTCCTCAAGCATTTCCACACGGTCCCATGGAAGCTTACAGCTCACCATCTCCCAAACACTGGAGAGAAAGAGGAAGTACCCCCCTACCCACTCGCGATCCCTGGCCCTGAATGCCAGCATTTCAAAACTCCTGGCCTTTGAAATGCTGTCATTCCCTCTGGTGGACACGGACAGTTTTAAAAACCTGATGGCGGTGGCTGTCCCACAGTACGTGGTTCCCAGCCGCCATTACTTTTCCAGGCGGCCATCCCTTACCTGCACAAACAAGTCGGGGACGAGATCAAGTGTGCACTGTGCAATGCCATCTGTGGCTAGGTCCATGTAACCACTGATACATGGACCAGTAAGCACGGGTAGGGACGCTAAATCTCGCTAACTGCACACTGGGCAAATGTAGTGGCGGGTGGGCCTGAGTTGGCTAGCTGTTTGGCGCATGTCCTTCTGCCACTGAGGATTGCAGGACATTTCTCTTTGCCTCCTGTTGCCTCCTCCTCCTACTGCGCTTTCTCCTCCTCCTCTACAACCTCCTCATTCACTCAGCGTATCACCTTCACCACCAACTTCAGCACATCCAGGGGGAAATGACAGCAGGCCGTTTTAAAACTGATATGTTTGGGGTACAACCCCCACACTGCGCAGCAGCTGTGGACAGGCATTGAACAACAGACTGATGAGTGGTTGTTGACACTGAGCCTCAAGCCTGGCCTGGTGGTGTGCGTTAATGGGTGAAATCTCGTAGCAGCTCTGGGCCTAGCCGGTTTGATGCACATCCCTTGCCTGGCGCATGTGCTGAATTTGGTGGTGCAGAAATTTCTAAAAAACTACCCGGATATGTCAGAGCTGCTACAGAAAGTGCGGGCCTTCTGTGCACGCTTTCGGTGTTCTCACCCTGCTGCTGCTCGCCTGTCTGCGCTGCAGCAGAACTTCGGTCTTCCCGTTCACCGCCTCCTATGCGACGTGCCCACAAGGTGGAACTCCACCTTGCACATGCTGGAGAGACTGTACGAGCAGCAGCAGGCAATAGTGGAGTTTCAGCTGCAGCACGTACGGGTCAGTCGCGTCACTTCCCCACCAACGAGTGGACCTCCATGCGAGACCTGTGTACCATATTGCGGTGTTTCGAGTACTCCACCAACATGGCCAGTGCCGATGATGCTGTTCTCAGCATTACTATCCCACTTCTATGTCTCCTTGAAAAAACACTTTGGGCAATGATGGAAGAGGATGTGGCACAGGAGGAAGAGGAGGAGGAAGAGGGGTCATTTCCACGGTTATCAGGCCAGTCATTCACAAGTGGCTCAGAGGGTGGGTTCCTGCACCAGCATAGGCCAGTTAAAAAAATTTTCAACCCAGGGCACAGTTCTGGAGGATGAGGAGGATGAGGAAGATGATGAGGAGGACGAAGAACCGTGTTCACAGCAGGGTCCAACGCAGCTCCTGGGCATCACTGGAGCGTGGCTGGGGGGATACGGAGGACACAGATGATACACCTCCCACAGAGGACAGCTTGTCTTTGCCTCTGGCAGCCTGGCACACTTGAGCGACTACATGCTGCAGTGCCTGCTCAACGACAGCCGAGTTGCCCACATTTTATCTTGTGCCGATTACAGGTTGGCCACTGCTGGATCCCTGTTACAAGGACAACATGCCGTCCTCAATTCCCCCACTGGAGTGTGATCGGAAGATGCGCGACTACTAGCGCACACTGGTAGACGCGCTGCTGAGGGCATTCCCAAATGACACAGGGGGCTCTATGGAAGCACAAGGCGAAGGCGGAGGAGGAGGAAGAGGTCGCCAACGCAACTGTGGCACCGCCAGCACCTCAGAAGGCAGGGTTAGAATGGCCAAAATGTTGAAAAGCTTTGTCAGCAGCACGCCACAACAAACAGCACCACCAGCTGATAGGCAACACCTTAGCAGGAGGCAGCATTTCAGCAACATGGTGGAACAGTATGTGTGCACACTCCGACACATACTGACTGATGGGTCTGCCCCATTCAACTTCTGGGTCTCCAAATTGGGCACATGGCCTGAGCTTGCCCTTTATGCCTTGGAGGTGCTGGCCTGCCCTGCAGCCAGTGTATTGTCTGAATGTGTGTTTAGCACGGCAGGGTGCGTTATTACAGACAAGCGCAGCCACCTGTGCACAGCCAACGTGGACAAGCTAACGTTTATTAAAATGAACCAGGCATGGATCCTACAATACTTGTCTGTACCTTGTGCAGAATAGACATTTAGACCGGCCTCCCACAGCCATTGGTATACTTGTTTTTTTTTTATGTATCTTAATATTTTGTGTGCTACCCCAATTAGAAAAAAAACCAAACAAACAAATAACAGTGCTGGCTACCTCCTCCTCCTCCTCCACCACCGTCACTTCCACCTACACTGCCATGGTCACGGCCTAGTCATCCTTTAGGTCCTGCCCCACATTCACCTCCTCCTCCCATTTTTATTTTTTTCATGTGATTTTAAGTGATTTCCCTATCCACATTTGTTTGTAGAGCACTTGTCCTACTCTTACCCCCATTTTGCTTCCATTTGCAGCCCTCTAGCCTTTTCCAGGACTTTTTTACAGCCATTGTTGTACCCAAAAGTTCGGGTCACCATTGACTTCAATGGGGTTCGGTGTACGGGGTCAAGTTTGGGTCAAGTTCGGTACCAAACCCAAACTTTTCCGTGAAGTTCGGCTGAACCAGACGAACCCAAACATCCAGGTGTCCACTCAACTCTACTCAGAAGCTTATTTTTAACTTCAGTAAGCCATGTGATAGGGATTTGCAGGCAGGAGATTGTGGGAGTAAGAGGCAGAGCGTTTTTACCCCATACCACAAAGTTCCCAATCAAGGACCTTTTCAATTAAAGTGATGCTAAAGTCTCATTTTTTTGTTAAAAATAACAAACACATCTACACTTACCTGCTCTGTGCACTAGTTTTGCACAGAGCAGCCCAGATCCTCCTCTTCTCGGGTCCTCTTCTGTGCTCCTGGCCCCTCCCTCATGTTGAGTGCTCCCACAGCAAGCAGCTTGCTATGGGGTCATCTGAGCTGAGTTGCAGCTCAATGTGTCCATTCAGACACAGAGCCGTGGCCCGGCCCAACCCCCTTTCTCTCCTCATTGGCTCGCTGCTGTCTCAGCCATTGAGGAGATAAGTCCCAGACAGCCAAGTCTCTTGTGCAATATAGCTGGATCTAGATGGACCTCCGGTAAGTATTAGGGGGGCTGAGGGGGGCTTCTGCACAAAGAATGCATTAAGATAAAAAAACTACTGTCTTTACAACTACGTTAATATCACCAGCTGTTAAAGCTTATATGACATTTTAGTTTGGCTTAAATCTGCTTTGACAAACTTTGCTTAGGTTCCTTGAATTGTAGTGTTGGGGTACATTTTCTTATCAAACACCCAAGAGAATAAAATGTAGTAGTTCCAGTTTCATATGTGTAGCCATGTGCTCCCTTGAGAATGGCTTGTAGTAGTGGTTCACCTGATAGCTGACCTCAATTGCACCATCTATCACACACCTGGAGACACTGACCAGACCAGTTCTTGTTTTTGTTGTTTTATTTGGGCGAATAACTTGGATAAGGGGTAACTGTGGGGTGCCCAAAGAATTATGGTACAAGAAAGTATGGTATATAAGCCTGTATATGCACACTTCACTGCAGACTCTCCCTCTGCAGACTATTGCTCCTCTGAACTCTCCAGCACTTCACTTGCTGACTGTTTCTTTTACAGTTCTCTCTTTACACAGACCTCACAGCTTTACACTCCTTTACTTCTCTCCAGCTCAGAACGTAGTTTCCAGCCTGAAGCAAAGTTTATCAGGTTTCTCTATACCTTTCTCTTCACCATGGTTAGCATGTGGTGAAGCCTACCCTGTTTCAGCAGGACCAGGAACACTCATTATAGGCCAGGGATCACAGGCCCCTGAATGTGCAGAAAAGTACTTTTGGTGCTAACCGGGCTTTTGACTGACTACAACTCCCAGCCCACCCTCTTACAGGTCCCATTGACCTGCTCTCTAGTAGTAACTCTCCTTTCAATTGACTGGCTCCCAAGGCTCCCCCAGACTGTCCACCATTCCTCTCCCAGCCTGTTCCATCACTTTCTCTTCCAGTCCCAAGACCTTCACTCACCGCACCGGTGGATACTTTAATGTCTCTCACTCCTTCTGTAGCACCTCTGCTGTTCTCCTGTTCCTCCTGTGCGGCTCCAGGAATCACTCTGCTTCCTGGCTGTACACGAACACCCAGTCCCCAGAGTCACCTTCCCCAGACTGGGGGCGACCACCCAGGTAGGGGCCTGCACCACAGCAACTCTGCTACATCTCCAGACTTCCACCTGACGCTACTCCTCCCAGATTGGGCTGACTCTGAGTATTTAAGAAGGCCTGCCCCCTGCCAACCCTGCTTGGGGATTGGTCATGGCTCCTTAGAACACTCTAGATGTCTCCACCCATCTCCCAGCTCTCTGACCAGAAAACCTTCTCTAGGTTTCTAGAAACAAGTGGGAGGTTCTGGTTACCTCATCTGTTAAGTCCACCCAATCCTCACTGAGCTTCTCCTCCCAGCACAGATCAAAACAGTCAGGTCTGACTAAATTTACCTCTCCTAGCCAAAAACCCTGATAGAAAATGCACCTATACTATGGGGGCGCTACATATGTTACACAATATTACCACAAAGATATAGGAGTTGCATAATTTTAGTAAAAAATACACTAAAGTTAATTTTAGGGCATACAAGTGCAATCAATTTTCCAATTTTTTGGTAAATGATAAAATATGAGGTTGCACTGAGTAAATAGACGCCCATATCAAGCCTTAAATTTGTGTGTAATGGCGGCAAACTTCAGCACCCTGTATTTTTATTGTTAAAATATTTTTATTAGAAAACAATATCGTACAAAAATCCATCAGTAACAGTAAAATAAGACAAAACAGTTATGATACAAACAATCCCCCCACAGAGCATATGCTGGGGAGAATGAATACAGAAATCTGTACTAAGCCATAACCTTAATGCAGGAAGATTCCAGATAAGAATTGCATAAACCCATCCCCTACAGCAAATAAATTGGGTAAGAGCAACAAAAATTCCAGGACCCAATCCCTGAGGGAAGTGAGGGTCCCCGAGGCCATCCCCCGCCACCCCAGCGGGATCAAGCTGTGGCCACGGAAACACCCCCCAGAACCCCCACCCCCCGGGGTCAAAGAGACAAACTGGAAGCCAGACCTGAAGGCATCTAAAGCCAGACTAGGGAAACCAAGTGCAAGTCCCCCCGATGAATTTGAAATGGGAAAACAGCTGCATGAGGGTGGTTGGATGAAACCCAACAAAAAGGTGATGAACTGTTCTAACTGACGTCCTAGTGAAACCAGGAAAAACCAAATAGAAGGGAAGGAGAAAGAGGAAAGGAACGAGAGAGGTGAAAGGACAGAGAAAAACAAAAGAGGGGAGAAGGAAGGAACAAGCAGAGAGATGGGGGAGACAAAGAAAGGAATAATCAGAGGGTGGCTACTGAAAATAAGGGAAGAGAGTGGTCCAGGCAAACTATACCAGAGCCTGGTGGTTGAGGAAATGAATGAGGTCTCATAATTGGATGCCCATGTAACGTGCCCAAGGTTCCCAGATGCTTTCAAATTTCGCTACCCTATCCAGGATAATGCTGGAGATCTTTTCTTGAGACATTATCCAGGAAACCTTGCATTTGACTGATTGAAAATAGACCCGGTGGGATTTCCATGCCCGAGCAACTGTCAGCTTTGGCCCCAGGAGGATAAAGAATACCAGTGCTTTGGAGGATTTAGATGAAGCCTGTACAGGTTGGTTGAGAAGAACTACCTGCGGCTTCTGGGGGATGTCTGCATTGGTGATTTTACGAAGCAAGTGAAATACCTTGTTCCAGAAGCTTCTAATTCTGGGGCATTCCTAGAAAGTATGTAAGAGAGAACCTTCATGACTGCAATTCCTAAAGCAGGTGGGGGACGAGGATGGGAACATCTTAGCCAGGCGGAGAGAAAACATCTCGTTATGAGCTTAATGTTAGCCTCTATTAAGGAAGTGTTTAAAATACCTTTAAAAGATCCTGCGAAGGTCCGATGCCAGGTTTCAATGTCCCAGTCCACTCCAAGGTCCTCCTCCCAAGCCTCCTTCTCCTGCGGGTCAACCAGCCCAGAGTAAATTAGTGAGATTCCACCTTTCACATCAGAGATGCCTGAACACCAGCGTTCAAATGGGGTGGTCTCCAGGGGGAGTGACTTGTCCAGCCAAATATAATGTAAGAAGTGTGAGATCTGGAGGAAGTGAAACCTCTCATTCTGGGGCATTTCCAATTTCTCAGAACAATATTTGAGGGTTAGGGGGCCCCATGAGTTGAAGTAATTGCCTATTCTAAGAAGGCCCTTATTAACCCACCATCCAAAGGCCCTAATGTTCTGACCGGGAGGAAAGAGGGGATTGTTAAAGATGTGTGACATGGGGCGCCATTGGGACGTAATTAGATTGGATTTGTGGATCTGGTTGCAGAGATGAATAGAGTGAGAGAGTGTCGGGGCAAGAATGGGGATTCTAAGTTTAGCAGGGCACCAGGCTAGATAATCCAAGGTGTATGAGGGGATAGCTTGTCTCTCCATAGAGACCCATTCGGGTTTGGAGCCCCTAGCATATATGATGGAGAACTGGGCCAGTTGTGCTGCTAAATAGTATGACCAAAGGTTAAGAAGGCCTAAACCCCCTCTGCGTCTGGGACGAAATAGCACATGTTTGGAAAGACGATAGCCCTTTTTGCCCCAGGCAAACTTCATTATGGCGGATTGCAGTCTTTGCAAATGAGGTTTGTTGATTGAAACCGGCAGAGAGCGAGAAAAATAAAGGATCCTGGGTAAAAGGGTCATTTTAACTGCATTAATTTTACCCAGCCAAGAGAGGCCAAGTGATCCCCAATGAGCCAGTTCAGCTTGAAGCTGTTTGTAAAGCAGGGGGTAATTTGATAAGTAGATGCGCTCGAATGAGGACGGGAGAGTGACCCCTAGGTAAGGGATACTCGATTCCCTCCAGAGAAAAGTGAAAAGTTTTGATAACCTTTCAGCTAAATCGGTAGGGGTGGACACATTTAAGATCATTGACTTTGACATATTAACCTGGAGGCCTGAACAAAAACTGAAGTCTTGTAAGACTTGGGCAATAATCGGGAGTGACGTAGAGGGAGAGGTGACAAATAATAAAACGTCATCAACAAAAAGTGCACATTTGTGGAAGGCCTGCCCACATTGGACTCCATGGATATCAGGGTTAGTTCTGATGGCGATGGCTAATGTTTCCATTGCCATCGCGAAGAGAAGCGGGGACAACGGGCAACCCTGTCTGGTACCCCTTTCAATCGGAAAGGTGTCTGAATAGTGACCTTGAAAGCGTACCTTGGCCCTAGGCTGGGAGTAAAGAGCTGAGAGCACAGTAATTAACCTGGGACCGAAGTCCCATCTTCTCAGAATCGTGAACAAATAAGGCCAGGAGAGCGAATCAAATGCCTTATGTAGATCAAGCGACAACAGAAGGCCCTCCTGAGCAGGAACCCCCCCCCCATCCCGAACGCAGGAGAGAAATAATGTTTGAGGCTCATCGAATCTGGTCAGGACCCTGCCTCCCAGGAATGAAGCCAACCTGATCTCTATTCACATATAAGCCAATAAAGGATGACAGACGGTTAGCAAGAATCTTAGTCATGATTTTAAGATCATTATTTATAAGGGAGATTGGTTTGTAATTACCAATTTCGCTATCATCCTTACCCGGCTTAGGTAGAACAGTGATGCAGGCTAAATTAGCCTGGGAGTCTAAGGGCTGACCCTCCCTAAGGGAATTAAAAAGACGGGCTAAGTATGGGGAGAGAATAGGGCCAAATGTCTTGTAATAGATGTTAGAAAACCCGTCCGGGCCCGGGGCTGAGGACATTTTAAGGTCCTTGATTACCTGGCTAGTTTCAGATTCCAAAAAGGGGGCCTCTAGTGCAGCCCTATATTGATCATCAATTTGGGGAAGGGGGATTCCCTCCAAAAAGGAATCGCCCCTACCTGTATTCTCCAAAGATATTTTAGAGTACAGGGTGGACAGGGTGGAATAAAATTCGCGAAATGACTCCAGAATGGGCTTAGGGTTCTGTGTAAGTGTACCAGACAGGGATTTTATCCTTGGGCATGAGAGGAGCTTAAATCTGGGAGACAATTTAGAGGCCAACTTAGGGCCTATCTTATTGCCCGACAGATAAAAGCGACCCTCTGTCCATTGGAGATGTTTGTTTGCAGCTGACGTGAGGGCTAAGTTAAGAGCTAATTTTGCGGAATCCAATTCCGCTAGAGAGTCCACCGTGGGAAGGCGTTTATGGGCACGACTAACCTGTTTGAATTTGGATTCCAAATTTTTCAAGTCGACCTGACGTTCCCGTTTCCGTTGTGCTCCTGGACGTATGAGAGCCCCCCTAACCACAGCTTTATGCCTGCCCCAAAGGGGATTGGGTGATATCTCGGGGGTGTCATTGAGCTTGAAGTAATGCTTAATCTCATTCCCTATCATATTCACCAAAGTGGGATCAGAGAGTAAGGATTCGTTCAGCCTCCAAGGGAGTGGACCTGCAGAGGATGGGTAGCCAATGAGCATAATGGTGACTAGAGAATGGTCCGACCATGGCACGTCCAGAATTGAGGACCTTTGAAGCCTGTGTACCTCACTTGAGTGGAGAAAAATATGGTCAATTCTCGCATATGTGTTATGCAGTATTGAGAAGTCTTTAGCCGAGGGATTAGCCTCTCTCCATGAGTCCACCAAGCCAAACGAGTTGATAAGGCGAGCTATTTTCATGCTTTGTCTGGGGGGACGCTTAGGACGAAGATGTCCCGAGGACTGTTTGTCCAAGAGGCCATCAAATGCTATATTGGAATCCCCACCCATCACCAAGGTACCTTCGAAATGAGGGCCTAGGGAATGGAACCGACTCGAGAAAAACCCGGATTGGCCCTGGTTGGGGGAGTAGTAGGAGACGAACGTATGAATGTAGCCGCCTATTTCTCCCTTGACCAGGATATACCTCCCTTCCTGGTCCTTAACCGTCAGTATGTGGTTGAAAGCCACTTTTTTAGAAATGAGGGTAGCAACCCCCCTTTTCTTGGAATCAGCGTTAGAAAGATAAAAAGTAGGGAATTTGTGGTGAAGAAATGATGGCTAAAAGTTAACAGGGAAGTGAGTTTCTTGTAACATCACAACATCTAGGCCTTTGGAGTGGTAGAATTGGAGGGCTTCACATCTTTTGGAGGGGGAATTTAGTCCTGTGTATTGTGGGTAGCAAATTTCAGGGAGGAGATGGATGTTTCGGTCTTAGCCATGACCGCAGGAGGAGAGTATATCTACTGTGGTACTAATAGTACTTACCTCCTGGACAACTGGGGGGACCCTGGAGTGGACGGACAGAACCCGGGCAAAGGTTTCTGGGCTAAAGATGCGGACCAGGCTGAGGTGTAAACTCAGATACAGCAGCCAATCTCTGAAAAACCAGAAAAGCCATATGAGTATCAAGGGAGACAGGAGAGCAGGAAGTAAAGAAAAGGTCAGGAAAGAGAGAAGAAGAAGAGGAACACCAAAACAATATATAGCAAACATCCATCTGAAAGCTAAACCCAAGGGAGAGTGAGCCAGAACGTGGGTCATGCTTCCTTGGAGTGGGTCAGGGCAACCCTGAACCCACCAAGACCTTCTGGCGGAAGGTAAAGAAAAGTTTGGAGACCTAGGTCTAGGTCGCTGTCCCACAGGAGAGCGAGACTTGAGGTCTCGAGTCAACGGTGGGAGGAGGTGCATGCCGAACCGCTCTGGTCAGGGACCACCTGGGCCGGGGCAGCAATAATACATTCAAAATAGCTATAAAACCTGCCTAGTTAAATCAGTGGGACCAAAGTCTCTCTTGTAAAATAAAGCAGGAAGAACAAGTCAAAACAGGAACTAAAAACAATTGCAGATACTCAAAAAGCAGTAAATTAAGCAAAAAATCAAATGGGCTGTGTTCCCCCCACTAGGGTGGAGGAGTCCCAGCTTACCTTCCTGCCCCCCTGGGGAAGGGCGGGATACCCAGGTGGGAAAAAAGGGGGGCTGGAGTCACCCAGGGGGGCAGGAACAGAATCAGGTGGGTGTGTTTCTGGATTCACAGAGCGCTAACAAGGGGCTCAAACCCAGAGACCCGTCTCATGAAAAGGAAGCAAACTGTGTCCCAACAGAAAATGGGGGAGATTCGCATCTCGTTGTCTCTTGCTTTGTTGCTTGTTCCAAAGAGGGGTGATAGGGCTCCCGGGGCAGGTCTTTTTGATGAACTGGAACATGGTTCTTGAAGAGCCGGGGTTGCCTCCTGGGAAATCAAACCCAGCTGATGTAAGGTACGTTCACCTTCCTGTATGGAGGAAAAGCCAAAGGTTTTGGAGTGGTAAGAGAATTGTAGGCGAAAAGGAAAAGACCACCAGTACTTTTTGTGATAACACTGCCAGTAGGGGTTTAAGTCAGGCATCCTCAAACTACGGCCCTCCAGCTGTTGCGGAACTATACATCCCATGACGCATTGTAAAACTCTGACATTCACAGACATGACTAGGCATGATGGGAATTGTAGTTCCTGAACAACTGGAGGGCCATAGTTTGAGGACCCCTGGTTTAAGTGAACGTCTCTTTTGGATCGTTGCTGGTGAGATGTCCGCAAACACCTGGATAGTATGACCCTGGAAGGTCAAGGAATCTAGCTCCCTAGATTTTTTCATAATCCCTTCCTTAATGGCATAATAATGGGGTTTGACGATGATATCCCTCGGGCGTCCATCTTGGCATGATGGTTGAAGAGCTCTGTGCGCCCTGTCCAGCTCAAGCCTAGTGTCTGGAGTATTAGGGAGGATTTCCTTAATGAAAGATTTGACCACGTCCTGGATGTCAGTAATAGTTTCAGGGATCCCCCGATGCGAAAGTTCACTCGTCTATTCCTGTTCGCTAGATCATCGATCTTTGCTAAGGCTGTGTTTAATTGATCCTGGATAATTTGAATGCAATGAGTGTTTTGGTTCACACTTGCTGATGTATTATCCACCACCTGTTCTATAGCCTCAATGCGGGTGCCCAAATTGAGAATGTCAGCTTTAATCACTTCAGTAATGTGGGCAGCATTCTGCTCCAGCCCTGCAGCCAGCATTTCTGAGAAGCTATTAAGTAGCAGTTCCATGTCTGCTGTATGATGTTGTGTCAAGGGAGAGATCTGAGCTAGGCTTGCATGGCTGTCGGAGCTATCTGGCCTGGGAGAGAAAAGAGCCTCCTCCATGGATCTCCTTAAGAGCTCCTCCGTGGAAGCTGGGGATGCCTGCAGCCTGAAGATGGGGGTAGAGGGCGTTGCTGGTGGGGCCGAAGCCCGATCATCCTCACCCACAGTGTCCATTATGGAGACCGAGTCCTCTGCTGGGCCGCGCTGGAGAGACGCCGCCGCCATCTTAGAAAGGCCTGAGGCCTGCGGGCTGTAAACTAGCTGCCTCTGAACCTCGCGTTTGGGGGGTTCCCCGGACATATGGCTCGACACCCTGGGTGCTCTGCTGGGTGGAGCTGCTGGATTTAGCAGGTCTGTGATGCTGCGCCGGCTCTGGAGTCCTCAAAAGGCCAGAGCGGGACGGAGCTCCCGTTAAGTGTGTGCGAACGGAGGTCCCGCGCATGCGCACTCTCGCACCCTGTATTTTTTATAGGCAACGCTTTAAATGCCCCCTACAGGTCATCATTTTAGCATTATGGAGGAGATCTGATGCCAGAATTATTGCACTCACTCCGGCCTGCATGGCCTGAGTGCCTCCGACACGTTTAGGGGGATACTATGTGCTTGGGTGTAATTTAATTATTTTTACAATTAAAATTTTTTTTCATACTCACTTTTTTTTTCATCATACAGGGGAAAAAAAAGTCCCCTATGTGATGATTTTTAGTGACAGGTTCTCTTTAATGAGACATCTGGGTCTAAAAGACCCTGGGCGTCTCCCCTCTGCTCCAATGAATCTAATGCACTGCAAAACAGAAACTGACAAGGAGACCTGGAAGTGATGTTTTACAGGTCAGCATGTCTGCTCAGCTTCCTCCCCTCTACCCAGCAACACCCTCCATGCCGGTTCTCAGCCCCCAGATGGGCAAGTGTGATTAAAGTTGACTACTTATTAAGTGTCATCAGTGAGTTAGGGGTAACTAAGTCTAAATTGTAACTTATGTTGCTAAATAGAAGTTCTCACATGTCTCTGTGAGCAATATCTCACATAATCAACCTCACACAATTAACAATGGAAAGCACATTGCAAGATGTTGCGGTCACCTGTTTCATCTATTTTAGTTCAGAGAACATGCTATGGTCATTTGCACCAATATAATGGATAACTGATATGGCAGCTTTCTTGAGCACTCTTGGGTGCCTGGCCAGCATTCAGTTTGTGTAACAGAGCTAGCCATCCTGATGCAGTTAATTGTTAAAGTGATGTTAAAACCTTGTGTTTTTTAATAACAAACATGTTATACATACCTGCTCTGTGCAATGGTTTTGCGTAGAGCAACCCGGATCTTCTTCTTCTCGGGTCCCACGCCAGTGCTCCTGGCTCCTCCATCCTGCCGGGTGCCCATACAACCAGCAGCTTTCTCTGGGGGTACCAAAGTAGGCCCACTCCTAACCCGCAGCTCTGTGTGTCCATTTATACATGAAGCCGGGGCTTGGTCCCATCCCCTCTGTCTCCTGATTGGCTCACTGGCTGTGATTGACAACAGCAGGAGCCAATGGCCCCAGAGTCCCCAGAGTAACTTTTGTGGACATCACTGGATGGAGGTGAGGCTCAGGTAAGCAATAGTGTGGCTGGGGGGGGGGAGGGGGACAGCTACACACAGAATGTGTTTTACCTGCATAGAATACATGCAGGTAAAAAGCCTTGTGCCTTTACAACCACTTTAATGCTTCTGATAAATACACACAAGGCTATCATTACAGCAAGGTATAAAGTGCAGCTGTTCTTTTCAGGAACTTTGGAGCCTCACCTGTGAATGGATATGTTGCAGAGGACCCTTTGTTCCCAAATGAGACCCCAGCAGTGGCTGTGACAGGGCTCCCCAGCTGGATGGTGTTGGCATGGGTGTTTACAACTCTTTCGGTGAAGCTTTGTTTTCTACCTCATGTATTGCTTTACTAAATATATAAATATATATATATATACTGTATATACATATAGTATTGCTTTATTAACCTTATGTGATGTTGTTTTACTGACTGCATTGAGATGAGATTAACTGTTAAGTATGGGTAAAATAAGATGATTTTTTGCTTCCAAGCTACTTTCTGTGTGTGTTCTGTTGATTAGGCAATACGGAAAGCAGAGACTGGGATACATGCCGGATTACTTCTATCTGGCTTCAGCAGTACGTGTAAAACAAAATAAAGGAGAAGATATTGTATTGTAAAGTGGGACTTAAAATATGACTATGGGAACCACAAATACAAGATATTGTATAAAAAACAATCTTTATCACAATTCTTAATGGCTTAAAACACCCAGGTGACAAATCAACCAAATCTTAAAAACTCTATATATGGCAAGAAACTCCCTGATTAACAGCAAAGGTATGGGACATTCACCATCAATACTACGAAGGAAAAAAGGAAATGTAATTAAACACAAATAAACAATTACATAAAACAAGTAAATAACAAGCTTAACCCTGTTGGAAAAACAAGCAAGAAAGAAAACAAAAAGAAACATAAAAATGATTCAAAAATGATTATATACATACCGTTTATATGTATATACAGTATATATATATATATATATATATATATATAGCCAGGAGCTGGGTATACACACTCCTGGCAACGAGAGGACATTTCTGCAATTAAATTTAATGCACCTGTTTTCCCTTGTGTTCCAGTTTGCTTATCTGTGACTCTAATAATGACAAGAGAGAGATGCACTTTGGGAGTTGTAGTTTACTTGTGAGGATTTGCCCCCTGACTGTAGCTGGAGAGAACTACATTTACCAACATGCTGTGGGGAAGAGGAGGATTTCTGTGAGAAAAGGTGCCTCATGGGAGAGACTATATAAGCAGAGGCTTTGGGCCTAGCGTGCTCTCTCTGGACTGGCGTGGATCTGTATGCAGGGAATCTGCTGAAAGTGATGGAGTCATGGCCTGCATTAACAGACTCATCAATCCAGATACCCTGCAGGACTTCAGCGAGCAGCTTGAATAACTTGCCCTACTACAAGTGGGGCCTGTTCCTGATCCATACACCCCGCTTGGGCGACAGAACTGGAGAGATCATCACCATCATCACCATAATCAGCAGTGTATACAGCATCTACATCCTCTGTTCCTGTGCAGTGAGCGCGTGAAAGCCCATCCTAACAGACACTGTGCACAGATAGCCTCATTCTTCACATCTGTTAGCATATCTACTACTAGGAGAGGTCTATTCATTCACTTTGGGAGTAGAAGCTAAACACAATCATTCATACTTTTAATTGGGTTGTTGCTACTTGCAGTTCCACAGATTTAAAGTCAGTGATCAATGTGAAGCTTTTATTGTTTTACTGCAGAAAGAGTGCTGTTACAATCATATTACACTTCCTTGGAGTCTGTTTTGTTATATAAGCCGTTGCTTGGCATATACCATTTAATCTACAAAAGCTAGCTGAAGATCAACTGAATTCTCAAGCAAGGAACAATGAACTGCAACTACTCCTCATTCTTCCCCCCACTTAGTGAGCTTATATCACTTTGCAAAAGTTTATTATACAGTTGCATTCACCAAAGAACCCTCTTTTTCAGAGCAGCTTGAATATTGCTATATTACTGTTTGCTGGCGTTATACTTGTTAATCTACTGTTGCTAATGTTATACTTGTTTACCTACTTTTTGCTGGTGTCATGTGAGGAAGCAGTAGAGAGGGATCTGACACTTCCAGGAATCATCCCCCTGCTCCCCTGTGCCCCACTCCCATGCACAGTGTGTATATATATATATATATATATATATATATATATATATATATATATACATTAGTTGAGTCTACACAATCGTAGTTGACATGAAGTATCATTTACTGGTGTGTGACACTTGTTCAGTTGTGAAAACTATTTGATGTGCCTAATCTTACCCTGTTGGGTCAAAGTTCTTCATTTAACATATTCTTTGAGCAAACATTCTTGATTTACCTCAATCTAGTGTACTCTATTGTTGTTTCTTTACTTAAAAGGGGACCAACACTGTGGATAAACCCAGTGCATCAGAGGTGGCAGAGGACTCAGAGTCAGAAAAACCAGAGGGGTATTGACGTTTCTTGCAACCCTCAACAGGGCAGTGCTACATTTGGGGGGCTTGTCAGGAATACCCCTCATGGTAAGCCCTAGTAAGTCCGAGGAATCACCCAGAGAGAAGGGGACGATGGACTCCACTACTGCTATCAGCTGGTTGCAAGAAGAAGGGAGTCATCTGGAATTGGCTAATGTGTTGAAGCTGCCTGGGAATGGGTTGTCTGAGAGAGAGGAATTGCAACTGATGAGAAGAGCCTTCCCAGAGCAAGGATCCTATGTTGTGGATATGAAGCCTGAATATGGGGAAGACTACACTCATGCCCTAATTGAGTGGTGAGAGAGTGTCACAACTGTATTTTGGGAAGAGATTGTGAATTTAGCTAAAGGATTAGAAGCTCGGGTGATACCTCTACAGACAGAAGGAAATCTAGAACAAGAACAATCCCAGGGTGGTTCTGCGAGTCCTGAGTAGAAGAAGGAGCTGATACCTCTAACAATGGGGTGCCCCCAGCTTCATTCTATATGGATATGAGCTAGCTGGTAGAGAGCTTGAGCAAGAGCAACAATGTTATAGCCAATCAGGGTTACAGGAAACTGCAGTTCTTCTTGGGTCACACCCCAACCCCAGAAGGTGAGGAAGAATTTGAGAACTGAATGGATCAAGCCATTCAAGCTGTAGAAGATTGGAATGTGCCGGAGGCAGTGAAAGGCAGAGATTAAGTGAAAGCTTGAGAAGTCCTGCCACAGATGCTATCTGGAGTCTGAAGAGAAGAAAGCCTGACTGTGTAGCCATGGACTACATTGAAGCTTTTTGTGCAGTTTATGGCAGAGTGGAGAAGATTCCTGATTTGATGTACAAATTTGAGCACACGCATCAGTACAGAGGAGAGAACATGCCTGCCTATGTTGTTAGAGTGGATCATGTTTTACATCAAATTATCTTGAAAAAGGGATAGACCCAAAAGAAGCTGACAAAGTCAGGCTGGAGAGAATTCTGCAAGGTGCAAGACCTAACCACCCAATCATGCTTCGTCTGCTGCTGAAGGGGGCATCAACCTATCTTGAATTGATAAGATTGGTTAGGGAGGAAGAAGCTCTCTTGGACGAAAAGAATCAAGGATCACGAGAAGGGACAAATACCACCTCAAAGACTGGGAAAGTGTCTACTCAACCAGTATAAATAGAGCAAGGGGTCTCTGAAGTGGACGGTGAAGAAGAGTCAGAGTGGGGGGAGAGTACTAAAACCCCTGTGGCTTCACCATCTCCTGAGGATTCTCCAGTTAAGTAGCTCACTCAAGTAGCTCAGTCACAACACCAACTGCAACAGACATTGTTGCAGGTGATGGAAGCTCAAGTTACCACCCAGCTGGATAAAGCTGATCCCAAAAGTGCTTTATGTGTGGGGAGAATGGGCATTTCTGAAGACAGTGTTCAAAAAGGGATGAAGAATTCAACTTCATGGCTGAGTTACTGAAGGCATTACAGAAGCTGCTATGTACCCAGAAGGCGGGAAACTTCAGGAGAGCTCCAAGAAACAAGAGAAAGGCAAACAGAGTCTAAACCAACTAACCCGTCACCGGGGTCTGAGGGTTGGGTGCAGGGAGTCAATGCTCATTCACCACCCAGGGCTATAGCTAGATCCTCTCAAAGTGGGCCAAGAAGAGACACTAGCAGGAGTGGAAAAGCTACCTGAGAAGTTAGTGGGGCCATCCACTATTGCGTCTGTGCAGGTAGAAGGTGTCTATACGTGAGCTATTTTGGACACAGGAGCCCAAGTCACTTCACTCTACCGAGATTTCTATGATCGATATGTAAAACATATTCCTCTGAACAAACTGAAAGAGTTAGATATTTGGGGAATCGGAACTGATAAGTTTCAATATGATGGATACATTCCCATAAGGATTTCCTTTGGACCAGCAGTGACAGGGAAGGTTGAGACATTTGATACCCTGGCCGTGGTGTGTCCTAGGCCTCCAGGTGCTGAACAGAGTTCCATGCTGATTGGAACAAACAACAGAAGACTGTTGGAAAAAGTAATAGAAAAAGATGGGTCTGTGCCAACTGAGATTCACCCTTGATTATATCAGGCCTGCCAGCAAGGGATTGAAGAAAAGAAAGCTTCTGCACATGGAGTGGGGTGGATATAGAAGCTGGACATGAAAGAGAAAGTGCTCCAGCCAGAAGAGGTTGCTTCTCTGTGAAACTTACTTGGGATCATCCAGGGCCCTTTGTTGCACTGGAGACAGATGCACAAACTGAAGCAGCTGGCATAGCGATGGTTTCTGAACTTGTTTCTACTAAAACTCTGTTATGAAGCAAGAAGAGGGTGCCTATCAGCCTTCAGAATGTTTCTGATCATCCTGTGGTATTGAAAGCCTGAATGTCAGTAGGGCAGGTGAGCACATCTACTCCAGTGCCTCCGGAAAAGTGGAGAACAGTGTGAAGTGCCAAGGATTACAAACACTGTCATATGACTTTATCCAATCATCGCTCATTCCCGCCCCACTGTATAAAAGTATTCTTTCAATGGCAACCATTTTCAGTGTGATTTCGGCGTGGAGAGAGATAGAACAGGGCTCTGTTCAGTGCTATTAGTTAGTTACTGTGCTATACTGTGCTATTGTGCTTCAATTGTCAGTGTAGAATATTAGTTTAGTGTCAGTCTAGGGATAGTGTGAGTGTAGTGAGGAGGACCATCATTCAGCTTTGCATAGTGTGCAGCTAGAGTAGGGACAGTTCAGATAGTTTCACTGTAGTGTAGTGAGACTGTGTCATTCATACATACATTGGTGTATATGTAGAGTAGGGACAGCTCAGATAGTTTCAGTGTAGTGTAGTGAGTAGGGATGGGCTGAACGGACCCCTGTTCGCTTCGCAGCAGAACTTTCAAACACCGCGAAAGTTTGGACCCGAATGATGAACCCCATTAACATCAATGGGACCCAAACTTCAGAAATGCCCATTTTGAAGGCTTATAGGCAAGTAATTGTGCATACAATGGTTATAGGGATCTGGGTCCTGCCCTGGCGGACATGTATCAATGAAAAAAAAGGTTTTGAAAAACTTAATTTTTAAATGAGCAGTAAATTTTGGATTTTTAAAGTGAAAGCATAAAAAGGAAAAATTCCTTCCAATATAGTGTCTGGGGGGTCCACTTAGTTTACCTGTAAGGTGGCAGATCTGTATTATGTCTGGAATCTGCTGCAGCAATAATTGCAATCATAAAGCCAAAATAAATGACATTTTCCCTGCAAGCTGCCTTAATTTTTGCTCAGCAACAGCTGGGGAGCCAGTGTGTATGATGAGGCCAAAATGTAGTGCACTGGGAACAAGATTAGAGATTTTTTGGATAAATTCTGGTGTCGCTTTGACTCTAGATAGAAGTAACGGCTGCGTAAAAATTGGGCTTTGGGTGTCGGTGGTGCCTTCACACCATAATCCTATAGAGGTGCTCTTTATTAAGGATGGGCTCTGACATGTTTGAAAGTGCACGTGTCCGAGCCCACCGGGAAGTGAACCCTGCACTACGCTAATCAGAGGCAATGAGATATTCCCGATCGCTGCAGCTGCGCATTGGGGGGATGTCTCACTGCCTGTGATTAGCGCAGTGCAAAGTTCACTTCCCGGTGGGCTCGGGCACGTGCACTTGTGAAAACGCCTGAGCCCATCCTTACTCTTCGTGAAGGCAAGAATTGGCCTTTCTGTAAAAAAAAATTGCAATGATAAGCACCTGTCAAACAGGTGCAGCAAAATTGGGCTTTGGGTGTCGTTGGTGCCTTTCCACCGTAACCCTATAGAGGTGCTCTTGATAAAGGCAAAAAAATTGCAATGATATGGACCTGTCAAGCAGGCGCTGAAAAAATGGTCTTTGGGTGTTAATTGTGCCGATTAAACCTATACCAAAAAAATAGTTCCAGAAGAAATTATTGAACACCGTCAAAGCTAGGCAGCTTCGAAGAAGGAGGGTTTTGGAGTGGGAGATATGGAGCTAGTGTGTTGGAATAGGTAAAAAAAATTGATGTATGGTGAATGGAGGCAGTTCCTCAAAAAAGATTAGGTCCTGGTAACCTACTGACAACTGTAGATGGAGAGGAGGATAAGGGGGCATGTCACAAGTCAGGCGGTTTACGAGCAGGTGGAATTCCCGCTGAATTTCAGCCAACTGAGCGCTGGCTGTGTATGAACACCTGAAATGGCTACAGACTCTTCTGGCCAGCTTTAGCACATCTTGCAACCCTGGGTACGTATTTAGGAAACGCTACACCACCAAATAGAGGACATGTGCCAGGCATGGCTCGTGTCAACTTTCCCTGTCTGAGGGCTGACAGGAGATTTGAGCCATTATCGCACACCACCATTCCTGGCTCCAGCTGGCTTGGTGTGAACCACCTCTGGGTCTGTCCCTGCAGAGCTGCAAGAATCTCTGGTCGGGTGTGGTTCCGGTCCCCTAGACACACCAGTACTGCATGGCACGTTTTAGCCTGACTCATGGAATAGTCCTTTGAATGCTTAGTGGGTACCTGATGTTCATAGGAACATTCTGCAGAGGAGGGCATGGAGGTGGCGGAGGAGGAGGAGGGGGTAGAGCTCACAGGTCTGGCATCATCACCACCAGCTGTATGGAGACATGGGGGCAAAACAAGCTGCAGCACTGTCCTGCATCCCTTCGAGTTGCAAGCAGCGTTACCCAGTGTGCTGTGAACTAAATATATCATCCCTGCCCATGCTTGCTGGACCACGTGTCAGCAGTAAGGTGAATTTTACGGCTTTCTGCCTTGCCCAATAATGCCACAACATTCCACTTCACGTGATGGTAGAGAGATGGAACGGCCTTACATGAAAAGTAGTGGCAACTGAGAACCTGCCATTGTGGTACAGCACATTGTGCAAATTCACAGAAGGGGCAGAATCCACCAGCCTGAAAGGAAAAAAATGGAGAGCCAACAGCTTTGACAAGCTTGCATTTACAGTATACGCTGGGCATGTGGGTGGCAGGGACTGTATTTTTTTGTCCGCTGCAGCAGATGAGGCAGAGAAATTTGCTGGCTACAGTCTACAGCTCTTGGTGTGCTGCTGGCAGATGTGCTGCTAGGACCTGGGACCCTGTGCTATACCATAATCCCTGTCAGTGGTGGCTGCTGAGAGGTAATGACCCGGTGTAGCAGAGGCAGACTGAAGTGGGTAAGGAGGAGGATGAGGGACAGATTTTTGCCCCTTTTGTGTGGCTTTTAGGTGCTCTTGCCAACGGGCTGAGTGGCTGGACGTTAGTTAAATGCCTTGTTAACCACTTCACCCCCAGAAGGATTTCCCACTGTAGGACCAGAGCACTTTTTGCGATCCGACACTGCGTTGCTTTAACTGACAATTGCGCGGTCGTGCGATGTTGTACCCAAATGAAATTTACATTCTTTTTTTCCCACAAATAGAGCTTTCTTTTGGTGGTATTTGATCACCTCTGCATCATTTCTGATCACCGCTATAAACAAAAAATGAGCTTCAATTTTGCAAAAAAAAACAATATTTCTTACTTTTTGCTAAAATACAAATCCAAAAAAATATAAAAAAAAACAAATGTATTCATCGGTTTTGGCCAATTTATATCCTTCCTCATATTTTTGGTAAAAAAAATCGCAATCAGCATTTATTGAATGGTTTGCGTAAAAGTTGCCACGTTTACAAACCATGAGAATTAATTTCTAGTGATTTACATTTTTTTTTAGTAATGGCGGCGATCTGTGATTTTTTTATCGGGACTGTGGTATTGGGGCGGACATGTCGGACATTTCTGACACTTTTTTGGGACCAATGACATTTATACAGCTATCAGAAATTTAAATATTCACTGATTACTGTATAAATGCCATTGGCAGTGAAGGGGTTAACCTGCAGGGGGAGATCTAGGTGTTAACTGTGTTCCCTAGGTGTGTTCTAACTGTGAGGGGGCTGGGCTACCTTGGGCATAAGAGATCTAACTGATTCCAGTGACAGAGATCAGTAGATCTTTTAAATGCCCACTGACAGAATGGGGAACCGCCGTGCTTACATCGGTGGTTCCCCGTTCTTTCACTCTGGCAGCTCATCACGGCTCGCCGGCAGACATCAGGTCCACCCGAGCCACGGGCACGCTCCTCCAGAGTGCGGCGGGCACGAGAGCACGAGGCTGCTGGTGGGCTCTCGCCCCCTAGCTGCACGTGCGTGAATCGCTGCCTATTGTGATTTGTGGAATAGAGCCACGCTGTTGGCGTAAATAGGCAGCGTGCGGTCGGGAACTGGTTAAGCATGTGGTACCCAAATGGCTGGTGTTTTTGCCACGTTTGATTTGCTTGAGACACAGTTTTCAGATAGCAACAGTGCGATCTGCTGCAGATGTGCTGAAAAAGGCCTAGCAAGCTGGCCGGGAGAAAACAGCTGCAGAATTTGATGGAATAAGATGTCTGCTCTCTACTCTTTCTTGATGTCGGCCTCTTGGGGTTGTGCAGCCTCACCTTCAGTTTCATCCTCTGCTCTATCTGGCTCCCAAGTCGCATCAGTGACCTCATCATCATCATCATCTCCATCGCTTCCATCATTATTACCACTGGAGACAACTTGGCGATACGCTGCGGCTGGCGGAACATTAATGTTAATTTGTCTACCAGTGTTCTCCCCTCTCTCTAGGCTCATATTCCTGTCATACTCAACCTCAGAACTAGCAGTAATGGCTGGGCATCATAGCAAGTGGCTAATGCTGTGGTAAAATAACTCAGCTGACTCCTCCTAAATGGCTGATGTTGGGGCTATGGCAGGAATAGATGTGGACAAGGAGGCAAGTTTATCCACTCTGGCAACTGCAGGGGACTGCACACTTGTCTCTGCTTGCGTGACAAAGGATGAGGAAGAATTAGTAAACCTGTCCACCACCTCCTCTGCATGCTGTGGCTGGATAGCACAAGCAAACTCACTAAACAGAGGAAATGATGTCCAGCCTGAGGACTGACCACCACGTCCACCTTTGCCTGTGAACACATTTGTTGCTGGCCCACTCACAGTGCCAAGGGAACATCTGCCTCTCCTTGTTGTCCTCCCAGACATTATTGGGAGTGCTTATTAGCAAATTTTATGAAGAAGTGGAAATCTGTATGTAGATGCACTTTAATCAATGTGAAGTGGGGTTTGGTGCACTTTAATTTGAGTACTCACACTACACAAACACACTCCACGGATGCACTGTAATATACTGCAATCTAATGCGCCAAACATACAGTGATGCACAAAACAATATGGCATTAAACTTGCAGTAACGCAGTAAGAACTATATGGCGTTAAACTGGCAGTAACACACTTAAAACTATATGGCATTAAACTAGCAGTAACACACACAGAAGTAAATGCCATTAAACTGGTAGTAACAAAATTAGAACTATATGGCATTAAACTGGCAGTAACGCACACAGAAGTAAATGGCGTTAAACTGGCAGTAACGCACTTAGAACTATATGGCGTTAAACTGGCAGTAACACAGTTAGAACTATATGTCGTTAAACTGCACACAGAAGTAAATGGCATTAAACTGGCAGTAACACACTTAGAACTATATGGCGTCAAACTGGCAGTAACGCAGTTAGAACTACAGTCAGGTCCATAAATATTGGGACATCGACACAATTCTAATCTTTTTGGCTCTATACACCACCACAATGAATTTGAAATGAAACAAACAAAATGTGCTTTAACTGCAGACTTTCAGCTTTAATTTGAGGGTATTTACATCAAAATCAGGTGAACGGTGTAGGAATTACAACAGTTTGCATCTGTGCCTCCCACTTTTTAAAGGACCAAAAGTAATGGGACAGATTAACAATCATAAATCAAACTTCCACTTTTTAATACTTGGTTGCAATTCTTTTGCAGTCAATTACAGCCTGAAGTCTGGAATGCATAGACATCACCAAACACTGGGTTTCATCCCTGGTGATGCTCTGCCAGGCCTCTACTGCAACTGTCTTCAGTTCCTGCTTGTTCTTGGGGCATTTTCCCCTCAGTTTTGTCTTCAGCAAGTGAAATGCATGCTCAGTCGGATTCAGGTCAGGTGATTGACTTGGCCATTGCATAACATTCCACTTCTTTCCCTTAAAAAACTCTCTGGTTGCTTTCGCAGTATGCTTCGGGTCATTGTCCATCTGCACTGTGAAGCGCTGTCCAATGAGTTCTGAAGCATTTGGCTGAATATGAGCAAATAATATTGCCTGAAACACTTCAGAATTCATCCTGCTGCTTTTGTCAGCAGTCACATCATCAATAAATACGAAAGAACCAGTTCCATTGGCAGCCATACATGCCCACACCATGACAATACCACCACCATGCTTCACTGATGAGGTGGTATGCTTTGGATCATGAGCAGTTCCTTTCCTTCTCCATACTCTTCTCTTCCCATCACTCTGGTACAAGTTGATCTTGGTCTCATCTGTCCATAGGATGTTGTTCCAGAACTGTGAAGGCTTTTTTAGATGTTGTTTGGCAAACTCTAATCTGGCCTTCCTGATTTTGAGGCTCACCAATGGTTTACATCTTGTAATGAACCCTCTGTATTCACTCTGGTGAAGTCTTCTCTTGATTGTTGACTTTGACACACATACACCTACCTCCTGGAGAGTGTTCTTGATCTGGCCAACTGTTGTGAAGGGTGTTTTCTTCACCAGGGAAAGAATTCTTCGGTCATTCACCACAGCTGTTTTCCGTCGTCTTCCGGGTCTTTTGGTGTTGCTGAGCTCACCGGTGCGTTCTTTATTTTTAAGGATGTTCCAAACAGTTGATTTGGCCACACCTAATGTTTTTGCTATCTCTCTGATGGGTTTGTTTTGTTTTTTCAGCGTAATGATGGCTTGCTGCACTGATAGTGACAGCTCTTTGGATCTCATATTGAGAGTTGACAGCAACAGATTCCAAATGCAAATAGCACACTTGAAATGAACTCTGGACCTTTTATCTGCTCCTTGTAAATGGGATAGTGAGGGAATAACACACACCTGGCCATGGAACAGCTGAGCAGCCACTTGTCCCATTACTTTTGGTCCCTTAAAAAGTGGGAGGCACATATACAAACTGGTTTAATTCCTACAGCGTTCACCTGATTTGGATGTAAATACCTTCACATTAAAGCTGAAAGTCTGCAGTTAAAGCACATTTTGTTTGTTTCATTTCAAATCCATTGTGGTGGTGTATAGAGCCAAAACTATTAGAATTGTGTTGATGTCCCAATATTTATGGACCTGACTGTATATGGCGTTAAACTGGCAGTAACACACTTAGAACTATGAAAAATTGAAAAGGGGTGGGACTTTGAATGAGGCACGCAACCATACAATGCATTAGTATAATCAATATTTAATTGTATAAATCAGAGTAAACAAGTATAAATATTGATAAGTTTCAGAAAATATTTGACATAGGACAGTAGCATAATTAAACAGTAACATGTCAATTACCAGCATGATTGTACATCATAATAACAAAACCATGTAAAACAATAATTTGCCTGGGTTTGCACAATTCCCTGATCCTTCTGAAGTTAGTGTAAGTACAATGAAATGTGCACAGAAGATCTATGTATTCCATGGCTTAATGGTGCCTAGTGTAGAGATAGTCCTGAGAGTAGTTTCAGGGATTCTTGGGTGAGATAGGATAAGCAGTTGTTAGCTCTACGCCTTTCGTGATTGACCATCACTCATCAGGAGCAAGCTTACATTTCATCTAAAAATATGTAGGATAAAGTCAGGTATGGTCTAGTATGTATTGTGGGAGCCAGATATGGAAACCCACATAGATTTCTTACCATGACAGCATACAGATGGCGCACCTGCGGGGCATGCGTGACGCCTGTAACTGACCAGGCCGGGACCTGAGGCGAGAGAGATGGTGGCGGCACCCAGCCAGGGCGGCTCCCGGTACGGCAAGGGAACAGCTGCAGCATAGTAGGCCTGTAAAGAGTAATGGATGGAGGGATGAATATGCATGTTGGAAACTGACAAGTATAGAAGTGAGTTGAAGTGTGTGTATGTGGATAATGAGTGCATAGAAGATGGTGTAGAGATGAAGATAGATGAGTTTGGAGAGAATGGAAAAATAATTAGAATGAGAGGAAAAACAGGAAGGGGAAGGAGGGTAAAGGGAAAGGAAGATGAGGAGAAAATGGAGATATAGGAGTATGGAGATAGAGGCAACCATGGACTTTAACGGTACATAACAGCAGTTTAAAAGTTTTTAAGTAGTTTTATTACAAAAATGAGTATAAAAACACATTGCCCTACATAGTTGGGCTATACAGTACATAGGTAAGGCAAAAAATTACACATGGCATCTGAAACTGGCAGCTAGGAGACCTGATATAGAGACCCCAGAGGAAGAGGAATCCTGAAAGAGGTTCATCCAGCAAGGCCGCTTCGTCAGAAAGGACAGTCTCAGTTTTTTGGAAAGCTCTACATGAGACAAACATAATTACATAACCATATATACATACAATTGTGAATCATAAATTGGACATTGGCCGGCCAGGGGCTCCTGCAGAACAACAATCTCTGTAGGGAGGCCCTGGTTGGGGGTCAGAGTACCAACGGTAATCCGCCATCCAGATAAATCACCCAGGAATATCCTCCAAGGCACATAATGAGGGACCACTCACCCGCCAAAGGAGCCCAGCCAGTCCAAGGTAGGCCAGAGTGGAAAATAGGCCCTCCCAGGGGCAAGTGTGGGAGCCAAAACAGAAAATAGTAAGCTAAAATAAAGCATAGATATGTGTATACAAAGTGTTCCCAGCTACATATATTTATATATACAATATAAGGCCACATACAGCAAGTTAACAAGGTTACACAAATTACACACCTGGAGCCAAATATTGAGAAGCCTCAACAGGCGAGGAGAGGGCAGAGGTGTAAGAGTCCAATCACAGGGGGTCCCGCTTGTCCAACAAGGGCAAGAGGCTAAGGGCAATAACAAAACAATATTGAGCATAGGCTCCCCGGTAAAATATAGGGACCAATTGGACAATAATATAACAAAATACTCACCACAAATAAATATGGCCAAATAGACAAAATGGGCAGTGTGGAGTAGTGCGTAATGGAGGGCACATTGGTGTCCGCAGAAGTATCGTTCCAAGGTCACCCAGTAGTGTATACACACTAAAGCTACAAAGCTCTTGGGGTACCAGAGGCATTTAGGGGACCAAGCCACAAAGGGACGCTCGCCTACAGAGGATAGATAGGTAAATGAGAAATCAAAAATGGTCTGCATCAAAAGATCTAGTCCAGTTTCAGGGGAATGATACTTACAGAGGAAAGTGCAGTAGAAGGCATCTCCACACTGCCGCCACCACCAATGATCCAAGTGGCATAGTCAGCCATTTTTAGGTGTTTTGGCGCCTATCCGAGCGCATCGCAGTGACGTCAGTGCGTGCGCACCAAGAAGTTCGCAGCGTAAGCCCGCCGGTAAAACAGCTCCGAACATCGGCCAGAGAATGTCTCCTTCGCTCCTCTCATCATAGTAGCACTAGCACCGGTGCCATCATGTGGCGAGTCGGGGGAAGGTACTGGAAAGGAGAGATCACACACTTGCCCATGGGGGGAGGACTGGACGGGACATACCAGAAACAAAGGAGCGAGACTGCACAGTGTCAGCAGGAACAGAGGCGGCCCTTTAATTAGGCAAATTAGGCGGCCGCCTTAGGCCTCAAACTCACAGGGGCCTCGCGGCCACCTAGTTTACCCAATTAAAGATCTTCCTCTGCTAGCAGCAGAGATCCCCCCTGCTTAGCGCCGAGTCCATGTTCATTAATACAGGGAAAACAGGCTGAGTGGGAAGGGATTGCCGTGTGATTCGAGCTCCCTGAGAGCTCCTATTACAGCCAGAGAGACGCTCAGCCGAGCTCATCAGAGCCACTGCTGACCCCTCCTCCTGCAGCCCGCACACCAGACAGCAGAGAGCTGCTTCCTCCTCCTGTGTTTGCCCCTCCCACACTCCCCGACAGGCAGTATTCTGTAAGAGAAGGGGATGTGGGCACGGGAAGATTCAAGAGTAAAGCCCAGAAAATGTGAAGAAAAATGGAGTCTGATCCATCTGTCCATCCGTCCATCCATCCATCCCTCCTGCCGCTGAGTGAGTACTCTGATGTGGGGGTTGCCTCTTCTCTCTCTTCTCTCTCTCTTCTCTCTCTCTCCTCTTCTCTCTCCTCTCCTCTCTCTCTTCTCTCTCCCTTCTCTCTCTCTCCCTTCTCTCTCTCCTCTCTCCCCTCTTGCTCCTCTCTCTTCTCTCTCTCCCTTCTCTCTCTCCTCTCTCTCTCCTCTCCCTCTCCTCTCTCTTCTCTCTCCTCTTTCTCTTCTCTCTCCTCTATCTCTCTTCTCTCTCTCCTTTCTCTTTTCTCTCTCTCTCTCTCTCTCCTCTCTTCTCTATCCTCTCTCTCTCTCCCTTCTCTCTCTCTCCCTTCTCTCTCTTTCCTCTCCTCTTTCTCCTCTCTCTCTCTCCTCTCCTCTCCTTTCCCTCTCTCTCTCTCCCCTGTCTCTCCTCTCTCTTCTCTCTCTCCCCTCTCTCTCTCCTCTCTCTCTCTTCTCTCTCTCTCTCCTCTCTCTTCTCTCTCTTCTCTCTCTCCTCTCTCTCTTCTCTCCTCTCTCCTCTCTCTTCTCTCTTCTCTCTCTCTCCCCTCTCTCTCTCCTCTCTCTTTTCTCTCTCCTCTCTTCTC
>BLSH010205917.1:219551-236604 GCA_018402905.1 Glandirana rugosa
CCTCTCTCTCTCCTCTCTCTCTTGTTTCTCTCTTTCTCTCTCCTCTCTCTCTCCTCTCTCTCTCCTCTCTCTTCTCTCTCTCTCCCTCTCTCCTCTCTCTCTTCAGTCTGTACCGGCTCAGGGTCTGTCTGTCTTTGGGGTCTTTTAGCACCTCCAGGAACGGGGCCAGTTTGTAGTCTCTCTGCAGTATAAAGTAGTTTCTTGGAGTTTGTCATTTCGTTTTTCCATTCTCCAACATATTTTTCTTTGAGGTCATTCATTATGTTTTTTATTTGAGGTTTTGTCAGGCTGGATTGTTGGGGGTTTGGGATAGACAAGGCGCTGATGAGTTGCTGCAGGCCACATGGAGTAAGGCTTTATGGTGGTATGAGTTGGGACTGCTGTTTTGCAGGTGGTCCCAGTATGATAGCGCCCTCTTCTGTACTGCAAGAAGTAGGGGAAATCTGCCCAGCTCGGACTGGCAAGCACTGTTTGAGGTGCTCCGATGGACTTGGAGGAGGTGCTTGCAGAATTCCAGGTGGAATATTTCTGTTGGGCTGGAGTCCCATTTGGATTGGTCTGAGTAGGTGACCAGACCCCAAACTTCACTGCCATAAAGAAGTATTGGGGTGATGACGCTATCAAATATTCTGAGCCAGACTCTCACTGGTGGTTTTAGGTGGTACAGCTGTCTCCTGATGGCATAAAAGGCTCTGCATGCCTTGTCTTTTAGTGCCTCTATGGCTGGCTTGAAACTTCCTGATTTGTTGATTACTAGGCCGAGGTAAGTGTAGATGTTAGTCTCATCAAGAGTGCAGTTGTCTAGTGAAAAGGAAGGGCTCCTTGTTTGTTTTGTGTCTCTCTCCTCTCTCCTCTCTCTCCTCTCTCTCTTTTTTCTCTCCTCTCTCTTCTCTCTCTCTCCCTCTCTCCTCTCTCTCTTTTCTCTTTCTCTGCTCTCTCTTCTCTCATCTCTCTCTTCTCTCTCTCCACTCTCTCTTCTCTCCTCTCCCTCTCTCTCTCCCTCTCTCTCCTCTCTCTCTTATCTCTCTGTTCTCTCTCCTCTCTTCTCTCTCTCCTCTCTCTTCTCTCTCTCTCCTCTCTCTTCTCTTTCTCTCTCTCTCCTCTCTCTCTCTCTCTCCTCTCTCTACTCTCTCCTTTCTCTCTCCTCTCTCTATTCTCTCTCCTCTCTCTCTTCTCTCTCCTCTCTCTTCTCTCGCCTCTCTCTCCTCTCTCTTCTCTTCCCCTCTCTCTCTTTCTTCTCTCCCCATCTCTCTCTTTCTTCTCTCTCTATCTGTCTCTCCTCTCTCTTCTCTCTCTCTCTATCTCTATCTCCTCTATCTTCTCTTCTCTCTCTCTCTTCTTCCTCTACCTCTTTTCTCTCTCTCTCTCTTCTCTCTCTTCATCTTCTCTCTCTCTTTCTTCTCGCTCTATCTCTCTCTTTCTTTTCTCTCTATCTCTCTTCTCTCTCTCTTCCTCTTCTCTCTCTCCCCCTCTCTCTCTTCTCTCTCCCTCTCTCTCTCCCCTTCTTCTCTCCCTATCTCCCTCTCTCATCTCTCTTCTCTTCTCTCTCTATCTCTCTCTCCTGTCTCTCTTCTCCTCTCTATCTCTCTCTCTATCTCTCTCTCCTCTCTCTTCTCTCTTCTCTCTCTCTTCTCTTCTCTCTCTCTTCTCTTTCTTCACTCTCTCCTCTCTCTCTGTCCTCTCTCTCCATCTCTCTCTCCTCTCTCTCTTCTCTTCACTTCTCTTCTCTTCTCTCTCTCTTCCTCTTCTCTCTCTCTCCTCTTCTCTCTCTCTCTCCTTCTTCTTTCCTCTCTCTCCTCTTATTCTCTCTCCTCTCTCTCCTATATCTCTCTTTCTTTTCGCTCTATCTCTCTCTTTCTTCTCTCTCTATCTGTCTCTCCTCTCTCTTCTCTTCTCTTCTCTTCTCTTCTCTTCTCTTCTCTTCTCTTCTCTCTCTCTCTTTCTTCTCTCTCTATCTCTCTTCTCTCTCTCTCCTCTCTCTCGTCTCTTCTCTCTCTCTTCCTCTTCTCTCTCTCTTCCTCTTCTCTCTCTCTTCCTCTTCTCTCTCTCTTCCTCTTCTCTCTCTCTCTTCCTCTTCTCTCTCTCTCCTCTATCTTCTTCTTCTTCACTCTCTCCTCTCTCTCTCTCCATCTCTCTCTCCTCTCTCTCGTCTCTTCTCTCTCTCTCTCTCTCTTCCTCTTCTCTCTCTCTCCTCTTCTCTCTCTCTCTCTCTCTCTTCTTCTTCTTCTCTCTCTCTCCTCTTCTTCTCTCTCCTCTCTCTCTCTCTCCTATCTCCCTCTTTCTTTTCGCTCTATCTCTCTCTTTCTTCTCTCTCTATCTGTCTCTCCTCTCTCTTCTCTTCTCTTCTCTTCTCTTCTCTTCTCTTCTCTTCTCTTCTCTTCTCTCTCTCTTCCTCTTCTCTCTCTCTCCTCTTCTCTCTCTCTCTCTCCTTCTTCTTCCCTCTCTCTCCTCTTATTCTCTCTCCTCTCTCTCCTATCTCTCTCTTTCTTTTCGCTCTATCTCTGTCTTTCTTCTCTCTCTATCTGTCTCTCCTTTCTCTTCTCTTCTCTTCTCTTCTCTTCTCTTCTCTTCTCTTCTCTCTCTCTCTTTCTTCTCTCTATATCTCTCTCTCTTTCTTCTCTCTCTATCTCTCTTCTCTCCTCTCTCTCTCTCCATCTCTCTTGTCTCTTCTCTCTCTCTCTTCCTCTTCTCTCTCCCTCCTCTTCTCTCTCTCTCTCTCTCTCTTCTTCTTCTTCTCTCTCTCTCCTCTTCTTCTCTCTCCCCTCTCTCTCTCTCTCCTATCTCCCTCTTTCTTTTCGCTCTATCTCTCTCTTTCTTCTCTCTCTATCTGTCTCTCCTCTCTCTTCTCTTCTCTTCTCTTCTCTTCTCTTCTCTTCTCTTCTCTTCTCTTCTCTTCTCTTCTCTTCTCTTTTCTTCTCTTCTCTTCTCTCTCCCCCCTCTCTCCTTTCTCCCTCTCCTCTCTCTTCTCTCTCTCCTCTCTCTCCCCTTCTCTCTCTCTCCCCCTCTCTCTCCTCTCTCTCTCTCCCTCTCTTTTCTCTCCCCTCTCCCCCTCTCTCTCTCCCTTTCTTTATTTCCCTCTCTCTCTCCTCCCTCCCTCTCTCTCTTTCTCTTCCCTCCCTCTCTCTTTCTCCTCTCTCGCTCTATCTCTCTCTCTATCTCTCTCTCTTCCCTCCCTCTCTCTTTCTCCTCCACCCCTCTCTCCCATCCATCCCTCACTCCCCCTCTCTCTCTCCTCCCCCCTCTCTCTCCTCCCTCTCACTCTCCCTCTCTCCTCCCTCTCTCTGTCTCCCTCCCCTCCCTCTCCCTCTCTTCCCCTCCCTCTCTCTCTCCTTTCTTTCCCACTCCAGTTCTCCTCTACCTATTCCCCATCTCCTACCCACTCCCCCCTTTTTAATCCTCCTCCCCTATCCCATGGTTCCCAGCCCCACCCCCAATCACATGTTTTCAGGGGCCAAGAAAGAAGCCCTAGGTGGAGCATCTTACTGCTGCTGCTGCTTATGTGGACAGGATGTGTACTGTGACAATCCCTGCTGACTTTCCTTTCCTATTCATCCTATGTGATTGGCACAGTATCCAGCCCACAGAAGCAGCAGCAGTAATAATATGCTCCACCTCAGGGTCCTTCCATAACCCCTGCAAAGTTCTGGAAGAGAGCAAAAAACTCTGAAGGGGAAGGTAGAGGGGGAATTGTCATTCCAGTATAGATTTAGCCCAGGACAGCCTGCCAGAATAGCTGGGATCTGTGAGGGCAGCTGCCCTGCACAGCTCTGCTTGAGGAAACCATATCTATATTATTCAATACTGCCACTTTACTGTACCCTCCTACCCCCTGTACGGTGTCCACTTACCTACCCCCTGTACTGTGCCCTTTTGCTCCCCCCCTGTACTGTATCCTCCTGCCCCTTGTACTGTGCCCACTTACCCTCTCCTCATGCTGTGCCCTCCTGCTCCCCCTGTACTGTACCCTCCTGCCCCCTGTACTGTCCACTTTACCCTCCCTCTGTTCTGTGCCCTCCTGCCCCTTGTACTGTCCACGTATTCTCCCCTATACTGTACCCTCCTAATACAGTTCATTTTTATCACTTTAATTATTTTCCCTGTTATGAGCGTGAGTGGGGCCTCATATCTAAGTTTTGCCTAAGGTCTCACAAAGCCTAGAGCCGCCTCTGAGCAGGAATATACATCCCAGACAGAACAATCTAAAAAGCGGGCCACTAGAAATATAGAAAACAAACATGAAATAATTTTACGACATAACAAACTTACAATATTCCAGGAAATTTTTTTCTTCTATAAGCATCCATAGTGTCAATTGCTGTAAATACAAAGATTAGTGAATCTTTAAATTAGAATTGGCTGCACAATCCGTGGATGGTTGAGCACCTAGGGGAAACAAATGCCAAGGTCCACAGACCAGGGCCATTCAGGATTGCAAAAAGGGACGATAGCTGTTAAGTTAATTTAAACTAGGGGGGGCCGTAGCTGATAGCCTTTCAATCCAAGCTTTAAGGATCATATTGTCCCAATCCTCTCCTCTGGGATTAGGCTGGACAACTTCCAGCACAAAGAACGAAACCATGGAATTATCAAACCCATGATGCAGTCCTTTGTGCCGAGTGACTGGTGTAATGATTTTACCATTACTCGAGTAATGCACATGGTCTCTGATCCTTTGACTGAATTTGCGAATAGTATTGCCAACATAGAAGGCATGGCACTGACAGATCATAAGATATATGACGCCACAGGTGTGGCATTTGGCATGGTTGCATGATAGATACCATTCCCCTGTGGGCAAATGGATACCCCTACCTTCAGTTACCCAGGGGCAGTGGATGCATTCACCGCACCGGTAAGTACCGCGGGGGGGGGGGTAAACTCCCCGAGATTGAAGGGGAATAGTGACACGAAGTAAGAGTATCACACAGGGAAATGGCTCACCTAAAAACCAATTCAGGACAAGAGCACACATACTTGGAGAGGGTGTAGTCCTCTGCAAGAAGGTGCCAATGGCGAGATATCAGAGATCGTAGATTGTTTTCATGTGCAGAGTAACGGGTAATGAATTTAACCGTGGGGGTATGGATTTTAGGCTGTTTAGAGAAAAGTAATTCAGTTCTAGTTTTGTTTTTAGCCCTGTTAAAGGATTTCCTCAGTAGAGATCGAAAATAGCCCCTAGCCAAGAGCCTATTCTGTAATTCTTTTGGATTGGTGGATAAAATCCATTTCTGTGGAGCAGTTTCAGAGAAGACGCAGATACTGCTCATAGGGTATGCTCCTAATCAGGGGGCGGGATGGGCACTTGCGGCGTATTGTATGGTATTTCCTGCACTCGGCTTATGATAAAGATCAATAGTCAGGCATTCATCATCAGTAATGGATATCATAAGGTCAAAAAAGGATATTTGATGTGGACTAAATGTATAGGTACATTCAGGTTGAAATCATTATTATCAAGCATACTCAAGAATTCAAGAAGCTCTACCCTGGGCCCATTCCATATGATGATGATTTTATCCACCAATCGGAGGGTTCTTTTTGTATGCTTGCAAACCCTGATTGGCAACCCACCATTGATGCATCGCTCGTACTTCCCCCATTCACTGGCCAACCCAGAATCACGGTGAATACAGTTGACTTTAGGGCCATTCATTTTTATTCACTGTTTTTCACCGAAGATCTCTATAGATCTACAGGGTGGGCCATTTATATGGATACACCTTAATAAAATGGGAATGGTTGGTGGTATTATCTTCCTGTTTGTGGCACATTAATATATGTGAGGGGGGAAACTTTTCAAGATGGGTGGTGACCATGGTGGCCATTTTGAAGTCGGCCATTTTGAATCCAACTTTTGCTTTTTCAATAAGAAGAGGGACATGTGACACATAAAACTTATTGGGAATTTCACAAGAAAAACAATGGTGTGCTTGGTTTTAACGTAACTTTATTCTTTCATGAGTTATTTACAAGTTTCTGACCACTTATAAAATGTGTTCAATGTGCTGCCCATTGTGTTGGATTGTCAATGCAACCCTCTTCTCCCACTCTTCACACACTGATAGCAACACCGCAGGAGAAATGCTAGCACAGGCTTCCATTATCCATAGTTTCAGGTGCTGCACATCTCATATCTTCACAGCATAGACAATTGCCTTCAGATGACCCCAAAGATAAAAATCTAAGGGGGTCAGATCGGGAGACCTTGGGGGCCATTCAACTGGCCTACGATGACCAATCCACTTTCCAGGAAACTGTTCATCTAGGAATGCTCGGACCTGACACCCATAATGAGGTGGTGCACCATCTTGCTGGAAAAACTCAGGGAACGTGCCAGCTTCAGTGCATAAAGAGGGAAACACATCATCATGTAGCAATTTTGCATATCCAGTGGACTTGAGGTTTCCATTGATGAAGAATGGCCCCACTATCTTTGTACCCCATATACCACACCATACCATAAATTTTTTGGTTCCAACAGTCTTGGAGGGATTTATCCAATGTGGGTTAGTGTCAGACCAATAGCGGTGGTTTTGTTTGTTAACTTCACCATTCACATAAAAGTTTGCCTCATCACTGAACAAAATCTTCTGCGTAAACTGAGGGTCCTGTTCCAATTTGTGTTTTGCCCATTCTGCAAATTCAGTGCACCGATCTGGGTCATCCTGGTTGAGATGCTGCAGTAACTGGAGTTTGTAAGGGTGCCATTTGTGAGTAGCTAATATCCGCTGAAGGGATGTTCGACTAATGCCACTCTCCAGTGACATGCGGCGAGTGCTACGCTGTGGGCTCTTGCTGAATGAAGCTAGGACAGCCACTGATGTTTCTTCATTAGTGAGAGATTTCATGCGTCCACATTTTGGCAAATCCAACACTGAACCAGTTTCACGAAACTTAGCAAGCAGTTTGCTAACTGTAGCATGGGAGATGGGTGGTCTCGTAGGCTGTCTTGCATTGAAATCTGCTGCAATGACCCGGTTACTGCGTTCACCAGACATCAACACAATTTCTATCCGCTCCGCACGTGTTAACCTTGTCAATGGCTGTAAACAAAGAGAAACTTGTAAATAACTCATGAAAGAATAAAGTTACGTTAAAGCTAGTGTTGAGCGAACCCGAACTGTAAAGTTCGGGTCCGTACCGAACTTTTGGGTGTCCGGGATCCGGACACGAACCCGGACTTTTCAAAAAAAAAGTCCGGGTTCAAGTCCGGGGTTCTGGTAATTTTACTAAAAGTTCTGAAAAGTGCTGTAAAAAAGTCCTGAAAAGTCCTAGAGGTCTGCAAAAGGAAGGAAAATGGGGGTAAGGGTAGGACAAGTGCCCTACAAAGAAATGGGGATAGGGAAATAACTTTAAATAATTAAAAAAAAACATAAAAAAATCAAAAATGGAGGTGGATGTGGACTATCTTAAAACTGTGTTAGAAAAGTATAAATTAGCGGGGAGAAGCCATATCACTGTTCTAAGAACAGTGATATGGCTTCTCCCAGCTAATTTATACTTTTATCACACAGTTTTAAGATGATTGTACATTCTACAATCATCTTAAAACTTTGTGAGAAAAGTATACATTAGCCGGGAGAAGCCATAACCCTGTTCTTAGAACATCTGCAAACTGTGTGCGAAAACTATCAATTAGCGGGGAGAAGCCAGATCACTGTTCTAAGAACAGTGATATGGCTTTTCCCGGCTAATTTATACTTTTATCACACAGTTTTAAGATGATTGTACATTCTACAATCATCTTAAAATTCTGTGAGAAAAGTATACATTAGCCGGGAGAAGCCATTCAGAAGCGGTTCATGCATTTCAACGACAATGAACTCTATCGACCATATGCGGACCCTGAATTTGACCGGCTCTACAAAATTCGGCCCCTCGTAAACCTCTTCAATCAGCAGTTTGCGGCACATTTTATTCCCAACCAAGTTGTGTGCGTGGACGAGTCCCTGATTAAATTTGCTGGATGACTTGCTTTCAAACAGTACATCCCCAGCAAGTGTTCCAGATATGGGGTCAAGTTGTATAAGCTCTGTGAGAGGGCCACAGGCTATACATGTAGTTTTATGGTTTATGAGGGCAAAGATAGTCACGTAGAGCCGGAAGGATGCCCAGACTACATGTGGAGTGCTGGCAAAATTGTGTGGAGCTTGGTGTCACCCTTATCTGGAAAGGAATACCATTTGTACGTGGACAATTACTGCACAAGTGTGCCACTTTTTAGTCGCTTGTTTGATCACCAAATTGGCGCATGTGGCAACGTGCGACCTAATCGCTGGGGCTTCCCTCAATGGCTGGTAGAATCCCGACTTAGTCGGGGGGAGAGAGCCTGCTTGAGATGTAGTAATTTGCTTGCGATGAAGTGGAGGGATACAAAGGATGTTTTTGTTCTTTCCTCCATTCATGCAAACATGGCTATCCAAATTAGAACAGCGACTGGAGCCCCCCAAAAAAAGATGTTGTGTCTGCTGACGATGCGGATACAGGCGTGACACCCAATATTATTGCCAAACCTGTTTTTTCCAGCCTGGTCTCTGCATCGGTGACTGTTTCGAGCGCTACCATACACTAGTTGAGTATTAGCGTAGGGAACAGCACTTCACAGGAATAGGGCACACGTTCACAGGGTCTCCAAAGATGTCACCGCATTTTTGGAGACCCTAACCTTTACTGTTGTAAAAAAAAAAGCGTACCAAAAAAATAAATTAAAAAAAGCTGTAAAAAACAAAAAAATATAAAATAATAAAAGCCAAAAACAGTTGTACGTTTCTTGTTTTTCTATTTGTTTTCTCTCTATTCTTTTTCTATTGCTCTCTCTATTGTTTTTTATGCATATCTGTAATGTTTTGTTGCTGTTTATTATCATGTTTTTTGCAGGTATGTAATGTTTTTATAATGTTTTCAAGAAACGTTTAATTATTTTTTATTCTTAGCAGGAATATAATTTTTTTATATGTTATTGAGTTTTATTAACCGCTTGCCGTCCGCCCACCGTCAAATGACGGCGGAGCGGCTCTCGTTCCGGGAGGACGTCATATGACGTCCTCCCTTTAAGCCGGGATTGCGCACGATCGGGCGCGCGCATCCCGGCTCTGTCAGTGTCGGTGTATCCCCAGGACACACCGCTTCACCAACAGGGGTGAACAGCCATTGGTTATGGCTGTTCACCACGTGATCGGCCATGACGAAGTCACGGCTGATCACAAATGGCATGTCCGCCGTTCACACGGCACATGTGCGCGATCGGGAGCACGCTGCGCGTGCGCGTCGGTGGTGGCGTGTTCCTGGGGAACACTGCCTGTCACCGACACAGGTATCAGCCACCAGGTGGCGGCTGATACCTTGTGATCGGCTGTGATCTACTTCACAGCCGATCACTTCCAATGTAAACAGAGGAGTAACTCACTGTTACCAGCTCTTCTCTCCTCACACAGTGTCCAGTGTGAGGAGAGAAGAGCTGGGATCATTGAGTTACTGATCTGTACAGTAAAATCACACTGACACTTCCCCCCTGCCCCCCCAATGCACCTGTCACCCCAACAGTCACCCCATATTCCCCCCATAAAGTGCACCCGTCATCATAAAGTTCACCTGCCATTATAAAGAGCCCCTGTCCTCCGTCACCCATCAGTGACCATGGCCTGTCACCCGTCACCCGTCATTGACCGTGGCGTGTCACCCGTCATTGACCGTGGCATGTCACCCATCACTGACCGTGGCGTGTCACCCGTCACCCATCACTGACCGTGGCGTGTCACCCGTCACCCATCACTGACCGTGGCGTGTCACCCATCACCCATCACTGACCGTGGCGTGTCACCCGTCACCCATCACTGACCATGGCGTGTCACCCATCACCCATCACTGACCGTGGTGTGTCACCCATCACTGACCGTGGCCTGTCACCCATCACTGACCGTGGCGTGTCACCTGTCAGTGACCGTGGAATGTCACCCGTCACCCATCAGCAACCATGGCTTGTCACCCAACACCCATCAGTGACCGTGGTGTGTCACCCATCAGTTACCGTGGTGTGTCAACCGCCACATCAGTGGCCTGTCACCCAACACTGACGTAGCCTGTCGCCTGTCACTCATCACTGACCATGGCCGTCACCCATCAGTAACCACCGCCAGTCACCCGTGGCCTGTCACCCCTCACCCATCAGTGACCGTGGCGTGTCACCCATCACCCATCAGTTACCATGGTGTGTCAACCGGCACATCAGTGGCCTGTCACCCAACACTGACGTAGCCTGTCGCCTGTCACTCATCACTGACCATGGCCATCACCCATCAGTAACCACAGCCAGTTACCCGTGGCCTGTCACCCATCACCCATCAGTGACCACCGCCAGTCACCCATCACCGACCATGACCGGTCACCCATCAGTAACCATCGCCAGTCACCCATCAGTGACCACCGCCAGTCACCCATCACCCATCAGTGACCACCGCCAGTCACCCGTCACCCATCAGTGACCACCGCCAGTCACCCGTCACCCATCAGTGACCACTGCCAGTCACCCATCAGTGACCACCATCAGTCCCCATCACCCATAAGTGACCACTGCCAGTCACCCGTCCACCATAAGTGATCACCGCCAGTCACCCGTCACCCATCAGTGATCACCGCCAGTCACCCGTCACTCATCAGTGACCACCGCCAGTCACCTGTCACCCGTCGCGCATCTGTGACCACCGCCAGTCACCCGTCACACATTAGTGATCACCGCCAGACACTAGTCACCCATCAGCGACCACCACCAGGCACCCGTCACTCATCAGTGACCACCGCCAGACAAGCGGCACCCATCGGTGACCACCACCAGTCACCTGTCACCCAGCAGTGACCTCCACCAGACACCTATCAGTGACCACCAATAGACACCCGGCACCCATCAGTGACCACCGCCAGTCACCCATCACTTATCAGTGACCACCGCCAGTCACCCATCACCGTCACCCATCAGTGACCTTCACCCGTCACCCATCAGTGACCACCAGACACCCATCACCCATCATTGACCACCACCAGACACCCGGCACCCATCAGTGACCACCACCAGTCACTCGTCACCCATCAGTGACCACCACCAGTCACCCATCAGTGACCACCACCAGACAGCCGTCACCCATCAGGGACAACCGCCACTCACCCGTCACACATCAGTGACCTTCACCCATCACCCATCAGTGACCACCACCAGGCACCCATCAGTGACCACCACCAGTCACCCATCAGTGACCACCACCATTTACCCATCACCCATCAGTGACCACCACCAGTCACCCATCAGTGACCACCACCAGACAGCCGTCACCCATCAGGGACCACCGCCACTCACCCATCGCCTATTAGTGACCACCGCCAGTCACCCGTCACCCATCAGTGACTACCGCCAGACACCCGTCACCCATCAGTGACCACCGCCAGACACCCGTCACACATCAGTGACCACCGCAAGGCACCCGTCACCCATCAGTGACCACCGCAAGGCACCCGTTACCCATCAGTGACTACCGCCAGACACCCATCACCCATCAGTGACCACCGCCAGACACCTGTCACCCATCAGTGACCACCGCCAGACACCCGTCACCCATCAGTGACCACCGCCAGTCACCCATCAGTGACAATCGCCAGTCACCTGTCAGTGACCGTCACACCCATGAGTAAACATCACCTGTAAAAGTCTCACACATTTGGCATCGCCATACATGGGGGGAGTAGTAGAATGTATTTTGGGGGGTAATTTTTTCTATGTACATGCTATGTGTTGGAAATATCTTATAAATGGACAACTTTGTGTAAAAATTTTCCAAAAACTACTGGAAAAAAATGACATGTTCAAACGACTCATTATGCCCCAAAGATTATACGCTGGGGTGTTTGCTTTCCAAAATGGGGTCATTTTGTGTGCAATTCCATTGTCCTGGTGCTCCAGGACCTGCAAAAGTGTAATAGGTAGGTGGTTGAGAAATGAGGTGTGTAATTTGTATTTGTACTCGTAGAACGCCTGAAGGTGCTAGTTCAATGTTAGGCCTCTGTATGTGGCCAGACTGTGTAAAAGTCTTACACATGTGGTATCGCCTTACTTGTGGGGAGTAGGAGAATGTATTTTGGGGTGTCATTTTTTCTATGTACATGCTATGTGTTGGAAATATCATATAAATGGATAACTTTGTGTAAAAAAAAAAGCGTTTTCATTTTTTTCTCACATTTTCCAAAAACTACTGGAAAAACATGACATGTTCAAAAGACTCATTATGCCTCATAGATTATATGTTGGGGTGTTTTCTTTCCAAAATGGGGTCATTTTGTGGGCAATTCCATTGTTCTGGTGCTCCAGGACCTTCAAAAATGTAATAGGTAGCTGAGAAATGAGGTGTGTAATTTATGCTTGTAGAACGCCTGAAGGTGCTAGTTCAATGTTGGGCCTCTGTATGTGGTCAGGCTATGTAAAAGTTTTACACATGTGGTATCGCCATACTCAGGAGGAATAGCAGAATGTATTTTGGGGTGTCATTTTTGCTATGTACATGCTATGTGTTGGAAATATCTTATAAATTGTCAACTTTGTGTAAAAAAAATGCGTTTTAATTTTTTTCCCACATTTTCCAAAAACTACTGGAAAAAAATGAACCGTTCAAAAGACTCATTATGGCTCATAGATCATTAGTTGGGGTGTTTGCTTTCCAGAATGGGGTCATTTTGTGGGCAATTCCATTGTCCTGGTGCTCCAAGGCCTTCAAAAATGTGATAGGTCGTCATGACATTAGATGTGTAATTTATGTCCCTAGAATACCTGACGGCACTCCCTGCATGTTGAGCCTCTGCATGTGGCCAGGCTGTGTAAAAGTCTCAGAAATGTGATATCGCCATACTCAGGAGGAGTAGCAGAATGTGTTTTGGGGTGTAATTTGTGGTATGCATATGCTGGGTGTGAGAAATAACCTGTTACAATGACAATTTTGTGGGAAAAAAAAGAAAAGAAAAAAAAAAATCTTCATTTTGCAAAGAATTGTGGGAAAAAATTACAACTTCAAAAAATTCACCATGCCTCTTAGGTCTCATACACACGGACGTTTTTTGACGCCGGCGTTTTCTGGCGTTTTTTGCAGCTCTCCATGTTAGTCAATGGCCCCATAAAAACGTCGGCGTTTTTGAGCTGTAGGTGGCGTCGGCGTTAGTGAGCAGAAAGTAGAACCCATGGCCATCGCGTTCTGAGGCTGTAACGTTTTGACGTTTTTTGACGCCGATGCCACAAAACGCCAACAAACGCCAACGAACGCCAACAAACGCCACCTAATATTGTACCGGCGTTTTCCGGCGTTTTTTGACGCCGACGTTTTTAGGTTGAAAAATAGCAGAGGGATGATTTTTTTTAAAAAACGCCTATTGACGCCGACGCTCACTAACGCTCAAAAACGCCAATGCATAACGCAGAAAAACGTCAACTTTTTTTCCTTGACGTCGGACCCAACGTTTTGTTTATTTTTTTAGATACGCCCGTGTGTATGAGGCCTTACGAAATACCTTGGAATGTCTATTTTCCAAAAAGGGGTCATTTGGGGGGTATTTGTACTTTCCTGGCTTGTTAGGGTCTCAAGAAATGAGGCCGTCAGTATATCAGGTGTGATCAGGTGTGATCAATTTTCAATGATTGGCACCATAGCTTGTAGACTCTATAACTTTTAGGCCTCATACACACGGGCGTTTTGCACGCCGGCGCTTGTAGGCGTTTTTTACAGCTCTCCATGTTATTCAATGGCCTTCTAAAAATGCCGGCGTTAGTGAGCAGTAGAGGGCGTCTGCGTTATTGAGCTGTTTTTAGAAAGCGGGACCATCGCGTTCTGTAGCTGTAGCGTTTTGGCGTTTTTTGACGCCAATCGGCAAAAACCTCACTAACGCTTGCTAACGCCCGCTAACGCCGTACCGGCGTTAACAAGCGTTTTTTGACGCCGGCGTTTTTAGGTTGAAAAATAGCAGAGGACTGATTTTTTAAAAAAAAACGCCTATTGACGCCGACGCTCACTAACGCTCGCTAACGCCGATGCAAAACGCCGCAAAAACCGCAGATTTTTTAAAAAACGTCGGACCTGGCGTTTTGCTTATTATTATTATAAAAAGCCGGTGTGTATGAGGCCTTAGGCCTCATACACACGGGCGTTTTATAATAAGTAAGCAAAACGCCAGGTCCGACGTTTTTTAAAAAATCTGCGTTTTTTGCAGCGTTTTGCATCGGCGTCGGCGTCAATAGGCGTTTTTTTAAAAAAAATCAGTCCTCTGCTATTTTTCAACCTAAAAACGCCGGCGTCAAAAAACGCTTGTTAACGCCGGTACGCCGTTAGCGGGCGTCAGCAAGCGTTAGTGAGCGTTTTGCCGATTGGCGTCAAAAAATGCCAAAATGCTACAGCTACAGAACGCGATGGTCCCGCGTTCTAAAAACAGCTCACTAACGCCGACACCCTCTACTGCTCACTAACGCCGGCGTTTTTAGAAGGCCATTGAATAACATGGAGAGCTGTAAAAAACGCCTACAAACGCCAGCGTGCAAAACGCCCGTGTGTATGAGGCCTTACCAGGACCAAATAATATACACTTATTTTGATTATTTTTACCAAAGATAGGTAGCAGTATAAATTTTGGCCAAAATTTACCAAGAAAAATTACTAATTTGCAAAATTTAATGACAGAAACAAAGAAAAAGGCATTTTTTCAAAAAATTTGCAATCTTTTTTTATGTATAGCACAAAAAATAAAAAACCCCTAGTGATTAAATACCACCAAAAGAAAGCTCTATTTGTGTGAAAAAAAGGACGCAAATTTCATATGGGTACAATGTTGCATAACTGAGTAATTGTCGTTCAAAGTGTGATAGCACTGAAAGCTGAAAATGGCCTGGACAGGAAGGGGTTTTTCGTGCCAGGTATTGATGTGGTTAATCTTTATTTGATTTCCAGGTATGCCAGCTGCAGAGCTGATTTATTTAGGGTGGCAGCAACAGCGTTTGCTCCCACCATATATAAAGCAGCGACTCCAGAGCTGTTGGAGGTGATTTCACCACCACAGTTAAAAAAAGAGCAACTATAGCAGAGCATAGGGGCAGTGGGTGGAAATTGGGGTGGATTGCCCCTATGCTCCGGTATATTTTTCTAAAAAAGGGGGCTATGCCCACCATTAGAAGTGGGTGGATGAAGAGAGGTTTTCTAATGGTGGGCATACCCACCGATTGATTCTTTTTTTTTTCATTTAACCCACAGGCTGCATGAAAAAAAAGAACATTACAACATATGCCCAACAAGGACCAGCAACACATTAGTATGTTGCTGGTCTTAGAGTGGTTATACTGGAATGATATCTGCAGGTATAGGTATCATCTAGGTATCGTTCTTTTCAGCCAGCGGTTGGTTTTCATGTAAAAGCAATCATAGCGGCTTGATTAGCTGCTAGATTGCTTTTACAAGCAGTGGGAGGGAATGCCCCCCCTCTGGCCTTCTTACATGGTTTTCTCCTGCTCTCCTGTCCCACTGGGGAACCCGAGAATGCAGCCGGTGGTTCCAACAGCTGACCATAGAGCTGATTGAAGACTAGAATGGCTTCAATCATCTCTATGGCCTAAGATAATGGAGGCTACGAGCATTTCATGACTTTGGTTTCGTCGGATATAAACCATGCCATTGGGTAATTGGGGAAGCATCTTATCACACCGATTTCAGTGTGGTCAGATGCTTTAAGGCCTGAGGAGAGGACTAGAGTCTAATAGACCCCAAATTAAAAAAAAGAAAAAAAACGCAACACTACCTATTTTTATCATAGAGGATATTTAAATTTCCCATGATAACAATAAAAACAATAGAAAAAAAGATAAAAGGGACAGTGTAAAAATAAAATAAAAAGCAAAATGAATAATTAAAAAAAAAAATCCACCCCTGTCCCCCTGTGCATGCACGCAAAGGTGAACGCAAGCATCGGTCTCATGTCATATGTAAACAGCAATTGCATCATGAATATGAGGTATCACCGCGAACGTCAGATCGAGGGCAGTAATTCTAGCAGTAGACCTCCTCTGCAGATCTAACATGGTAACTAGTGTTGAGCGAACCCGAACTGTAACTTTCAAAAAAAGTCTGCGTTCGGGTCCGGGGTTCTGGTAATTTTGCTAAAAGTTCTGAAAAGTGCTGTAAAAAAGTCCTGGAAAGTCCTAGAGGTCTGCAAAAGGAAGGAACATTGGGGTAAGGGTAGGACAAGTGCCCTACAAAGAAATGGGGATAGGGAAATAATTTTAAATAATTAAAAAAAAAACATAAAAAAATCAAAAATGGAGGTGGATGTGGACTACCTTAAAACTGTGTTAGAAAAGTATAAATTAGCGGGGAGAAGCCCTATCACTGTTCTAAGAACAGTGATAGGGCTTCTCCCTGCTAATTTATACTTTTATCACACAGTTTTAAGATGATTGTACATTCTACAATCATCTTAAAACTCTGTGAGAAAAGTATACATTAGCCGGGAGAAGCCATATCCCTGTTCTTAGAACATCCGCAAACTGTGTGTGAAAACTATCAATTAGCGGGGAGAAGCCAGATCACTGTTCTAAGAACAGTGATATGGCTTTTCCCGGCTAATTTATACTTTTATCACACAGTTTTAAGGTGATTGTACATTCTACAATCATCTTAAAACTCTGTGAGAAAAGTATACATTAGCCGGGAGAAGCCATATCCCTGTTCTTAGAACATCCGCAAACTGTGTGTGAAAACTATCAATTAGCGGGGAGAAGCCAGATCACTGTTCTAAGAACAGTGATATGGCTTTTCCCGGCTAATTTATACTTTTATCACACAGTTTTAAGATGATTGTACATTCTACAATCATCTTAAAACTCTGTGAGAAAAGTATACATTAGCCGGGAGAAGCCATGCCCCTGTTCTTAGAACATCTGCAAACTGTGTGTGAAAACTATCAATTAGCGGGGAGAAGCCAGATCACTGTTCTAAGAACAGTGATATCTCATATCACTGTTCTTAGAACAGTGATCTGGCTTCTC
>BLSH010205917.1:237770-261613 GCA_018402905.1 Glandirana rugosa
CCTCCTCGCATCTCCTGCTAACCCCACTATAGACGCCTACTCTAACCGTTACATCGACCCCCGTCACACCACCTACCGGAACATACTACACCAATCATAAAACTTAAAATATGCCACCCCATCCCCTTCGGTCACTTCCCTAACCGTCTCGCCCCGTCGTCTGCACCTAGCCAATCATTCCACATGTTCAGACCGTCGTCGTAAGTACTATCTGACTACCCCCCTATCGGACACTTTGCCATCCGGCCACTCCTCCCTCAACGTCATTAGTTCCACCCTTTATTGGTTCCTCACTTATTCAACAAAACACCAAAGCAATCAGTCCTTCCCCTCTTAAAAACTCTACAACGCCTCCAACTCCGCCGTTCTAAATCTGTCACTAACCTATACCCCCGACTTTCTTTCTAGCCTCGGCTTCCTCAAACTCAATCTTTCTAAAACTGAGCTTGTAATATTTCCTCCTCCTTGGTCCCCTCCTCATGACTTTACCATTAAGATCAATGGCACAACCATTGGTCCTTCCACTCATACCAGGGTGCTGGGCGTAATCCTAGGCTCCGATCTTTCTTTCAGCCCCCATATCCAATCACTGTCTAAATCTTGCCGCCTCAACCTCCGCAACATCTCAAAAATTCTCCCCTTCCTGACTAACGAAACCACAAAACAACTTATTCACTCCTTGGTTATTTCCCACCTTGATTACTGCAACTCCCTCCTCACCGGCCTACCGTTTCACAGGCTATCCCCCCATCAGTCTATCATGAATGCTGCTGCCAGACTTGTACACCTTACTAACCGATCCACGTCTGCTGCCCCGCTCTGCCAATCCCTTCACTGGCTTCCCCTACCCCACCGTATAAAATTCAAAATACTAACCACATCATACAAGGCCATCCACCACACTGCCCCCAGCTACATTGCCAATCTCATCCGCAGATATCACCCCAATCGTCCTCTACGCTCCTCCCAAGACCTCCTTCTCTCTAGCTCCCTTGTTACCTCCTCCCATGCTCGCTTACAGGACTTCTCCAGAGCCTCTCCCATCCTCTGAAACTCGCTGCCCTAGAAAGTCCAGTCAGCCCCCACCCTGTCCGCCTTTAGGCGATCCTTGAAAACTCACTTATTCAGGGAAGCCTACTCCACCTACACCTAAGACCCGTGCTTGAGCCACCTCTATCAGATCATCCCCTGCAGCCATTACCTTTTGTACCACCTCTCCCTCCCTTTAGATTGTAAGCTCTACGAGCAGGGCCCTCCTATTCCTTCTGTATTGAACTGTATTGTAATTGTACTGTGTCTCTTCTTTATTGTAAAGCGATGCGCAAACTGTTGGCGCTATATAAATCCTGTATAATAATAATAATAATAATAATAATGTACAGTTTGTATTGTTGTTTTCAACACAGCGGATCCGGAGAATATAAAGAAGGAGGAAGATGGGGAGGAGATGAAGGTGAAAGAAGAGGAAAGAGAGAGAGGAGGGGAAGGAAAAAAAAAAAAGGGGGAGTTCTCCATTAGGTTGTGAGAGGGAGCATGGGGGTGAAAGGCCCGCCGACAACCCTCTCCATTTCTCTTGATACATTTATCGCTAAGTTAGTATATCCTCGGCTTGGGACACAATTCAGCTACTTAGAGATAGACCTAGTTGGCTGGAGTCTGTATCCTCTGTCTACTCTGCATTAAGGATTGGTACGCATTGGATTTGCGAAAGTCAGTCCATTCTGACCATGTCTTGGAGAAGTGGGATATTTTGTCCTGCGTGATGTGGATTAGCTCTTCTATGTCCTCTATAAAGTTTAGGCGGTGTATCCATTCTGACAGTGAGGGGGAAGTTGCTGATCTCCAATGTCTCGGGACACACAGCCTGGCAGCATTTATCATATGCATGGGGAGTGACTTAAAGTAACGCTTTTTGGGCAGTGGGGAAAGGTGCAAAAGAAATTGCGCCGGCGTAAATTCTACAGGAAGTGCTATAACTTTTTGGATTATTTCGAAAACTGCTTTCCAATATGGCTGAATTTCCACACAGTCCCACCAAATGTGTTGGAGTGTTCCCGTTCTTTTTCGCACCTCCAGCACACTTCGGGACTGACGGGGCAAATTTGTGGATCACATCAGGGGTCCTGTACCATCTGGTTTTTAATTTGTATCCATTTTCTTGTATATTTATGTTTAACGAGCCCTTGTGCAGATGTCAATGAATCTGGTTCCAGTCCTCTTCCTCTATTTCCCTCTGCAGGGAGTGTTCCCAGAATCCCCGTTCTGAATGAAGAAGTTTCTGGGAATTTTGGAAAATGGAAGCATATAGTATTGAAATCATGTGGTTTTGGGGTGCTGTTCCAGTGTATAGCGATTCAAAAATTGTAGGTCTCGTAAAGAGATCTCTATGCTCAGGTTCATTCAAGAAATGTCTCAATTGAGCGTATGCCCAAAATGGGAAGGCCTTTGTTTTAGAGAGCTCTACGAGGTCTCTCTGGCGTTTAATTTTGTCCCCGACAAAGAACTGTTTTGCCTGCATCACCGCATGGGACCACTCCTTGATCAGAAATGTAGTGTCCATTCCCGGTGGGAAAGCCGGGTTACCCTTGATGGGCATTATTGGGCAGAATTTCCCTGAGGAATTATAGACTTTGCACTGTGAAAGGCCTGTAGGGTAAACCCAATTAAGGGATGTGCATCTAGTTCCCTCGGAATCTCTTTCGAGGGAAACCAAAGTCCCTTTTCTAGATCTATTCCTGCTATCAGATGTTCTAAGCCAACCCATCCTTTGTAGTTAGCATGTAGGTTCCAATCCACTATTCGCGCTAAGTGGCATGCGATGTGATACCTCTGCAAGTCTGGAAGACCAATGCCACCACTATCTTTTGGGAGCACTAATTTAGCCCATCCGATTCTCGCAGGTTTACCTTGCCATATAAATGTTCTACAGATTTTTTTATACATGGCAAAAAACGAGGGTGGGAGGCCTATTGGCATAGTCTGCATTTTGTACAGCAGACGTGGAAGGACAGTCATCTTTATGATGGCCGCCCGTCCAAACCAAGAGATTGCAGGGGTATCCCATTGTTTCAGGTCTTGCTATATGAGGTTAGGTTCTGTTAAAAAGTTTTTGTTGTAAAGATCTATAAGCCTCCCCGGTAGTTGAATGCCTAAATATGTGATGGCCTTGCTTTTCCATGTAAAGGGAAAGTTCTCCTGACATAACTGGACTGTATTAGGTGGGAGGGACACATTAAGAGCAAAGGATTTAGAAACGTTAATCTTTAAATTCGAAAGGCCTTTAAATATTTCCATAGTTGACATAACATTTGGGAGGGTCGTTAGTGGGGCTGATAAAAAAAGAAGAATATCATCTGCCAATGCTGCGGTTTTAAATTCCTTATCCTTAACCTCAATTCCTCTTATGTCTGGGTGGGCACGAATGCATCGTAATAGTGGTTCTAAGGTAAGGATATAGAGGAGAGGGGACAGTGGGTACCCCTGTCTGGTCCCATTATGGATGGAGAAGGCGTTCGAGGGGCAGCCGTTTACCTTGACGCAGGCTACTGGGTTAATATAGAGGGCTCCTATAAAGGTTCTCATCCTGATCCCCAGGCCTAGCGTCTTCAAAACAGCTTCCATAAAATCCCAGGCTACCCGGTTGAACGCCTTCTCCGCATCCATTGCCAGAAAAAAACCCTCCTGTTTGTTAATGACCAGCCAGTGATGTAAATTCAATGCTTTAATGGTATTGTCCCTGGGCTCCCTTCCAGGGACAAATCCCATCTGATCCAGTCCTACCCATGTTGGGATGTGATGTGAAAGTCTGGTCACAAAAATTTTGGAGAATACCTTCACATCTACATTTAGTAGGGATATCGGCCTGTAATTCTCTACGTTATCGGGTTCCTTAGCACCTTTGGGAATCACGGCTACGTGTGCCTCTAGTAAAGTCTTTGATTGATTTGGGGTGGAGGAAAGGGTGTTAAAGGCCCTAAGAAAGCCTGGAACTAATAGATCTGGGAAACTATTATAGTAAGCTGCCGGAAAGCCATCCGGCCCTGGGCTTTTCCCCGGTTTCGTCGCCTTAAGAGCTTCTGTCCATTCTTCTATAGAGATTAACGCTTCTAATTCGGTTCGGTCTGCCAGTGACAGGGGATTTTTGGCTATGTGTAGATAGAAAGTTTTGAATTAGGTTGCTGCGATGTTTATCTGTTTCCGGCTGGGTTGTCTCGGGATTCAGATGATATAGGTTACTGTAATAGTCACGGAATTGTCTTGCTATACTCTCATTTCTAGTGTGCTTCCTCCCTGTAACGTCAGTGATATGGTGTACCGTATGCAATAAGGTGCGTTCCTGAGTGAATTTGGCCAAAAGTCTACCAGGTTTATTTGCCTGTTCATAGTATAGCTTTTGCTTAAACATGTGTCGTCTTCGATCTTTAGCCGATAATTCCTGCAGTAAAAGTGCCCTAGTTTCCGTCAATTCCTGGGCTACTGCGATCGCTAGGAACCTTTTATGTTTCTTTTCTAGTTCCGCTATCTTAGCAGAGAGCTCTGTTACTAACTTCTGACTTTCTTTCCTCCTTTTAGCTGCCAGCACGATCATGTGTCCCCTTACTACACATTTGTGCGCCTCCCATTGTACCATCGGTGTGGTATCGGGAGTTTCATTTGTCCTAAAATAATCCTCAATCATTTTCCTAGTAGTCGCCAAGTCTCCCTGATCTATGAGAAGGGAAGCATCCATTCTCCATAGTCTCGCGTATTGTTCCTTCCGTGGGAAGCGTAACGTGAGTGTAATTGGATGGTGGTCTCAAATGACCATACTCTCTATAGAGGCCTCGCACAGGTAATGCAAGTCTGCCTGGCTCAGGAAGAGGTAATCTAGCTGTGAGTAGCGACCATGCGGAGCTGAGAAAAATGTGTAATCCCTTGTCTGTGGATTAAGCGTACGCCAGGTATCATGTAACGCCAGAGAGACCAGCTGAGTCTTGATTTGACGTAATGCTGCATATGTGGGAGAAGATGTACCGCTTGAGGAGTCAAGCAGTGGATTCAGTGTGACATTAAAATCACCCCCCACTATCAATAAACCTGATCTGAATGATGTAAATTGAAGTAGCACTTCCTTTAGAAAGGACACCTGTTTGGAAGGAGTAAGGGGTTTGCCTTTTCATGTACCTTTAAGGAATAAGAATCTGCCTTCATGATCAGCCAATTGATCTATAAGATTAAATTGGCAGGTTTTGGACAATAATATTGATACCCCCTTAGATTTTGTTCCGCTTGGTATCGGGCAATATATATTCGCGGTATTGAATCTTTTTTGAAATGTGTCTCTTGTAAAAAGACGATTTGGGCTCTATAATGATGGGCTTCTGCTAGGACTTTGTTTCTTTTCCCCAGGATATTTAAACCCTTTGTGTTGAGGGAATAAATTTTAAGAGATAACGGGACCCCCTTAGCTGTTACAGCGGCCATAGCTGCTATTCAGTTATGGCCAAAGAGGTTCTGCGATTAGTTTACCCACTAGGGCTGGTCCGTTAAATGCTTATAGGTAATTAGTGGAGAAAAAAAAGGGGGGGGAAGAGTTAGAGAAAGGTGTAGCTGACCGAAAAGAAATTGAGTTTAATACAGAAAAAGAAAGAGAAGAGTCCGGTGCGTTGAAATAGAAGTGACAGATGTCGTCAAACCTTAAGCAGGTTAGGTTCTCCTAGAAACCGGAGGTGGCCACTAGCCTGCTAAGGCACCTAAAAAACAGTAGCTATAAAATGTAGCACATGGGACAGTGTTTTTGTCTTACCGGTATATTATCAGAAAAGAGCCTGTTTCTCTGAAGAGAGGGAAGTAACTGGCACCAGATCTAAACTATTTCAAAAAATAAAAGAAAGAAAAAAAAGGAAATCTGTAAAACAACAATAACAGCCTCCGTCCGGAGGATCCTAAGTATCAGAGATCCCCTTAAGCTAGTGACCTTGGTCAAAAGCCCGGATTACAGGAGCCCAGCCGAGGTCCCTCCAACCGTAGGTCAGGGTGAGCAGGGACCCCGATTCGGCCCCCTCTCTGCCTCCATAACTGTGGCACACAAATTGGACCAATAAAAATATTAAGCAAAGAATAACATTAGCCTGGAATCTGCGTAGGAGGCAAATCCATTTAGACAGTAAGTAGGCAAAATGGTAATGGGAGAAATGATTTATGATCTATTTCTCAGAGGTGCTCAGGGTATTTTTCCTTCAAGATCACTTTAATATCTAAATCAATATGTCTAGGTTGTCCCCAGGCAGATCCCAGGCTTTTTAAAGTATCACCTGTGCACATTCTAATTGCACATGCTACTTGCAACGAGAATGTCCAGTCAGGATAAAATTGCAAACATCAAAAACAGAACATATAACATGTAAAGTAGAGATACACCAGCTGGGGCATCTGAATTTCCCCCAGCTCGTGGAGCTCAGTTGTGGTCACATGCCTTGCTCCGGACATACGCTTCGTCAACCATGCGGTCCCCCTCTTGGTGTTCTCAGGGTGGAGAGGTTGGGGATGGCACCGTACGGACACCTACCTTTTCTCCCCTCTATACCTACCCCCCGATCCTGATTGGAGAGATTCTGGGACAAACACCTATATTGGTGCAACAACAAACCCCTAACACATACATTGTTAAGTCTGCATATATAAAAGTATCAGCATCTAGGATGTGCCTGAGCACACTGGAGAGAAAAAGTGCACAAAAAAGGGATCCAGTAACCCAAATCCCTAGTACTGAACTGCAACCATATGTCCTTCTGAAAAGTAGCATAATTGAGTTGTGTTGTGGGCAGATTGTCCTTTTCTTGGGCCCTTTGGTCTGCTGTGAACTGTGAGCTCCATGGCACTGAAATAATTAGTTGCCTGGAGATGGGGGATGCAGGGTATCCCCTGCTCAGCATACCATGAGTCAATTTGCTTCTCAACTCTATGGGAGTATGAGCGAATAACCGAAGTATAGACACATAGAGGGTAGGGGTCCTCATAGCTGATACGCTAGCTATCGCATAAAAAAAAACAAATGGAGTCAAATGGACTCAAAGACTCCCCAGTGACTGGCTGCATAACTCGGTTGGAAAACTCCTGCTCTGTGGGACCTGGTGTAGCCCACTTAAAATGACTCCTGATGTATGGTAGCTAGATTTCTTACCCAGTCTCTCCCATCTGTGTGTTATGCCAATCGTTCAAACTGTATGTGCATCACCCCCCATATTTGAAAAAGAGCAATTCACGTCAGTTACTTACAGTTCTTGTGTCACATAAGCTTGATCACTCAACAGGTAATCCAGCACATGTCATAATCTGCCTGAGTCAAGCAGATGATCACATACAAACATTCTTGCCACATGAAGAACTTAAATAAAGTAAACTTTAAAGCACTGATCAGGATAGAGCTCCGGTGTGTTATTGCAGCAAACAGGTGAATGGATCTCTTATTACAGGCCTGTCTTGCGTCTGACCGATGATGGTGAGACTCTTGGGCTCTTGTCAGTTTCCATGTCCCCTCGCATTCTTTGCGGTGAGTTAGCGGAGAGCCTACGGCGTCGCTGTCTGCTTCTCTGTGCCCGAGGTGACTCCTCATGCTGGGTTGCAATCCAAGGCTTGAAGGGGAGGAATGCACTATACCAATCTGGTACCTGCACTTCTGAGATACCGAGTGTAGCGCAAAATGAAGAAAGCTTGTCTGGGGTCCTCAAGGAGGCAGAGCGGTTGCCGTTAGTGGCTTGCAGACAGAATGGAAACTTCCATCTATATGTGTCTGTCCCTTAGAACTTGTAAAAGTGGTCTTAAATCTCTCCTGTGCTGGAGGGTGATGGCTGACAGATCCTGAAATATCTGGACACGTGTCCCCTCATACAGCAGCTGCCCGTGATTTCTGGCTTGGCGCAATATGTCCTCTTTTTGTGAATAATTCACCAGGCAACATACTATGTCTCTGGGGGGGTCCGCGTCTTTCCCGCGTGGCCTGAGCGCTCTGTGTCAATTCTCCATCTCAATCGGTGCGTCTAGTGGTCTGCCCAGGGCTGTATTAACCACTTACCAACTGGAAGGTTTTCCAGCTTTAGGACTAGAGCACTTTTTGTGATTCGGCACTGCGTCGCTTTAACTGACAAGCGACGTTGCACCCAAACAAAATTTGTGTCCTTTTTTTCCCACAAATAGAGCTTTCTTTTGGTGGTATTTGATCGCCTCTGCATCATTTCTGATCGCCGCTATAAACAAAAGAAGAGTGACCATTTTGCAAAAAAAAACCAAATTTCTTACTTTTTGCTAAAATTCTAATCCAAAAAAATATATAAAAAAACATTTTTTTTCACCGGTTTTGGCCGATTTATATTCTTCCTCATATTTGTGATAAAAAAAATCACAATTGGCGTTTGTTGATTGGTTTGCGCAAAAGTGGCCGCGTTTACGGATGATGACAATTCATTTCTGGGGTTTTTATTTTATTTTATTTTTTTACTAGTAATGGTGGCGATCTGCGATTTTTAGTGGTACTGCGATATTGCAGCGGACATGTCGGACATTTTTGACACTTTTTTGGGACCAATGACATTTATTCAGCGATCAGAAATTTAAATGTCCACTGAATACTGTATAAATGTGGTTAACCTGGGGGGAGAGCTAGGGGTTAAGTGTGTTCCCTGGGTGTGTTCTTACTGTGGGGGGGTTGGGCTAACATGGGCATGAGAGATCTAACTGATCCCAGTGACAGGGATCAGTAGATCTCCCATGCCTGCACTAACAGAATGGGGAACCACCGTGTTTACATCGGCGGTTCCCTGTTCTTTCCCTGTGGCCGCTCATCGCGGCTTGCCGGTGGACATCGGGTCCGCCCGAGCCGCGGGCACACTCCTCAGGAGTGTGGCAGGCGCACGCGAACCCCCTAGCGGCTGTTCGCAGATCGCCATCTTTTTACGGCGATTCGCGCTCAGCATACCGACTGCCGCCGTGAAAACGCGGTCGGGAACTGGTTAAAAATCGCCCACACCACGGGTTGTAGTTGCGGTCCCTCCACCGACTCCGGGACTCCCCGCACCCGCAAATTGTGCTTGCGCCCCCTATTATCCAAATCCTCCATATGGCGGTGCATATCGATCAGATGTTGAGCATGTTTGTTAGAGACTGTCTGTAGTTGTTGCACGGCTGCCCCATGTGTCATGGCCACCGTCACCACTACCTCCAGCCTCGTGGCTACAGTCCTGATATCAGTCTTTAGGTCTGAGATGGCTGCGGATAGTGTGTGTTTAATGTCTGCCGCTACTTGTTATAGATCTGCCAGGCATAGCAGAGGTGAGGAGTGCGGGTGTTGCGTACCTGACGGAGACACTGCCGAAGGATCCATACTCGGCGGGAGGCGCGGTGTTCCGTGGCTTGGGATGCAGCCTGCGTCACCCCATGCTGGGTGCGGAACATCGCTGGTATGGTCCGGCTGAGCTGCGTAGATGGCTCCATGAGTGTACCGCTGGAAGGAGCTTTGTTACGGCTCGGATTGGGTGGTATAACCCGGGTTTCTCTGCTCTGCAGATGCTTATTGTTGTCTCCAGACGGAGGAGCTCTTAACCTAAGCCGCCATCTCTCTAAGGTGCCAGGCCACGCCCCCTCGGTATGTATTATTTTTAAATCATGTTATGTTTGGTGTCTATGTACTTGGCATGAGATCATCTTTTATATTTCACCAAATATTTGGGCAATATAGAGTGTTTTTGTGCATTAACATTCAAAAAAAGGGATTTTTTCCCACAAAAATTGCGTTTGAAAAATCATTGCGCAAATACTTTGTGGAAAAAAAAAATTGAAACACCCACCATTTTAATCTGTAGGGCCTCTTCTTTAAAAAAATGTATTATGTTTGGGGGTTCAAAGTAATTTTCTAGCAGAAAAAAAATATTTTTTCATGTAAACAAAAAGTGTCAGAAAAGCAGAAAATACTTGGTGGATGATGTGTTGCATAGGTTTGTAATGTTGGGCATAAAATGCCAGGACAGTTCAAAAACCCCCAAATGACCCCATTTTGGAAAGTAGACACTGCAAGCTATTTGCTGAGAGGCATGTTGATTCCCTGGAGTATTTTATTTTTTGTTGCAAGTGATTGAAAAATGACATAAACAAAAATTACACAAAGTTGTCACTGAAATTATATATTGCTCACACATGGCATGGATATATGTGGAATTACACCCCAAAATACATTCTGCTGCTTCTCCTGAGTATGGAGATACCCCATGTCTGAGACTTTTTGTGAGTCTATCCACGTACGGGACCCCAAAAACCAATCACCCCCTTCAGCATTTCTAAGGGCGAAAATTTATGCATTCACCCACACTACCTATCACAGTTGCAGAGGCCATGAAATGCCCACCCCAAAATACATTCTGCTACTTCTCCTGAGTATGGGGATACCCCATGTGTGAGACTTTTTGACAGCCTAGCCAGGTACGGGACCCCACAATCCAATCGCCGCCTTTAGGCTTTCTAAGAGCATAAAATGGTGATTTTACTCTTTTGTGCCTATTACGGTTTTGGAGGCCCTGAAATGTCAAGGTAGCACAAAAGCCCCCCAAATGACCCCATTTTGGAAAGTAGACACCCCAAGGTATTTGCTATGAGGTATTTTTTCTTTTTTCAAATATCAAAATTTTGTGACAAAAAGTGAGACCTGCAAAATACTCAACTTGCCTCTCAGCCCATAGCTTGGAGTGTCTACTTTCCAAAATGGGGAAATTTTGGGGGGTTATGCTATCTGGGCATTCCATTGCCTCTGAAGCCGTGATAGGGAGTGAGGAGTAAAATCACCATTTTATGCCCTTAGAAAGCCTAAAAGAGGTGATTGGTTTTCGGGGTCCCATACGCAGCTAGATTGTTCTCACATATGTGGTATACCCGTATTCAGAAGAAGAAGCAGAATATATTTTAGGGTGCAATATCACATATACCCATGGCATGTTCAAGCAACATATCATTTAGTGACAACTTTGTGAAAAAAAAATTGTAATTTCCCCGAAACTTGTGGCAAAATATAAATATTCCATGGATTCAACATGCCTCTCAGGAAACAGCTTGGGGTGTCTACTTACCAAAATGGGGTCATTTGTTTTGTTTTTTTCACTATCTGGGCATTTCATGGCCTCCACAACTGTGATAGGTAGTGTGGGGTTGAAGGCATGAATTTTTTCCCTTAGAAATCCTGAAGGCTTTTTTGGTTTTTGGGGTCCTGTACGTGGATAGGCTCCTAGAAAGTCTCATACATGGGGAATTCTCATACTCAGGAGAAGAAGCAGAATGTATTTCAGGGTGTAATTCCACATATACCCATGGCTTATGTCAGCAATATATAATTTCAGTGACAACTTTGTGTAATTTTTTTTTCATTTTTCAATCACTTGTGACAAAAAAGATAAAATATTGAATGGACTCAACAGCCTCTCAGCTAATTCCTTGGGGTGTCTACTTTCCAAAATTGGGTCATTTGGGGGGGGGGGGGGGGGTTGTACTGCCCTTCCATTATAGCACCTCAGAAAATAAGATAGGCAGTCATAAAATAAAAGCTGTGTAAATTCCAAAATGAACCCTAGTTTGTAGATGCTATAACTTTTATGCAAACCAATAAATATACGTCTATTGACTTTTTTTTACCCGAGACATGTGGCTGAATGCATTTTGGCAAAAATTTATGACTAAAATTTAGTTTATTATATTTTTCTAATCACAAAAAGTAGAAAACAACTTTTTTTCCTTTATATCACAAAAAATGAAAAGGACAGAGGTGAACAAATAGCACGAAAAGAAAGCTCTATTTGTGGGAAAAGAAGGACTCAAATTTTGTTTGGGTGCAGCATTGCATGACCGTGCAATTACCGGTTAAAGCAGCGCCATGCCAAATTGAAAAAAAATGCTCCGGTCCTACAGTGGGAAATCCTTCGGGGGGTGAAGTGGTTAAACTACGTAAAATGATACGCTATTATAGTGCAAAGCAAGAAAATTATTAAAATTGGAAAAACAAAAATAAAATGAAAGAAAAGAAAAATATAAAATCTTTATTATATCAGGGGAAGAGTCCCCATAAAATGGCTGCCTTTCCAAAATGGTGTTTTGTTAGGGTGGAGCTGCGTCTTGGCATTCCTGAGATGTTTAGATTATGAGGCGTGATGATGAGTGCCTCTCTGGATGGATGGGTGTGTGCATGGATGAAGAGTCCTCTTGATGGGTGATGAGGTGTTTGAAGTGTCCTGAATAAAGTGTTTTAGGTGTGTCTATGGTTTCCTATCCTGGTCCTATATACCATTCTGAACAAAAAGCTCATAACAATTTTCATAAGCCTAGCCCAGAAGGTGGAACTACTTTTCATTGGTTTATGCGGGATAAATATTAACTTCATTATTTGTTCAAGCATCTTAGCCACCAAGTGTCATCCTAGGGCAAGAAATATTTGTTCTAAATAATTTGTTGTAGGACTTTGCACTCTCATGATACAAGTGTGACCATTCAATGTGTCTAATGTATATATATATATACAATGTTTGGGATATCTGTTAACGCTAACATATGAGCACACATTACTGTTACAGCACTATTTCAATTATAATTATATTGATTATGAAGAGGTGTTTTATCTATATATATTATATATTATGATTATTTATACATCTAGGTAAAGGAAAATAACTATATGGATAAATATATGGTTATAGTATACGTCTACACACATAATTTGTATACTTAAACAATTTCTATAAGTAGGATAATTCTAATCAGATTAATACATATTACATAACAAGGTTATTATTATTATGCCAGTGCACAAAAAAAACATAACTGAACCCATTTCAGGGGATATGATCACTGAGGTTATAGTCACATAATTATACATTCTTATGTATATGTTGAGATGGTGCAGTTCTTATTAGAATATTATAATAAATACATGAATAAAATCTCCACAACTCCATCTTAGCATATTATGGACTATGGAGGTTGTACACCAATAAGCATGTTAATATTCCTAGTTGGATCTCTGTTGTATAGTGTCCACATATTTTAAATTGATGTTTGATATATATGTAGCGGTTCCCTGTAGGGGCTGCTGAATGTTGTGGTCCACCTGTCGCCCTGCCCAGACCGGCATCCACTCACTCAGAGTCAATATACAGTTCATATGCTTGTTTTTATGTTTTATTGAGGGAGTAGAACTTGGATGGGGTTCAGGAAGTATGGGAAGCCCAGTAATAATTTGAAGCAAAGATATTGATTTTGGGAACAACTGTGTACACTCACTGTACACTCGACTACTCCAGTCTCCTCCAGCACTTCTACTTGCTTGCAGACTATTACTCTCTCCAGCACATCTCTTACTACTCAGGCACAGCTAGCACACGTGGGCCTGACACTGGCCCCGCCAGGCCTCAGCAATTGCCTTTTATGGGCAGGGACCGCAGGCCCCTATAGTGTAGCAGATAGAAAGTTCTGGTGCTAGCTGTCCTATTGGTGGACTACTGATCCCAGTCAGCCCTCTTCAGGCCCTGCCAGTCCTCCTGGCTGCAGCTGCCCAACTTTACTGCCCATGACACCACTGTCCACACCGCTGGCTCTGCACCCGTCCCAGGGTGCATCCTCCCAGTCCTCTCAGGCATGCCTCCCCAGTCCTACTGGCTGTGCATGTCGCTCACCAGCCCTCCTGGCTGCAACCGGTGGTTCACTCCTGAAGACTTGCCCAGCAGTACTAGCTTCTGCAGTCTTCTCTTGCTCCTTCTGTGCCTCCTGTCCAGAGCTTTCATGCTTTCTTGAAGGGCTCCGTCTTGCACCCGAGCCCAAGCCCAAGGTCACCACATGACTGGGGCGCTCCCTCAAAGGCCCCGACAGCCTAGTATTCCATCTCCAGTTCTTCCATCTGACAACTCCTCCTCAGCTGGGCTGAACCTGGGTATATGAGAAAGCCTGCCAATCCAAGTTGGGGATTGGTCAGGGCTCCCCAGAATACCCATACAGCTCCACCTCTCCTCATCTCCTCTCTTTCCAGAGCTTTCCAGAAGCCTCTGGAAAAAGAGGAAGGTCTCAGTGATGCTGCATGTGAGTCATCAGCTGCTACCCTGAGCCGCTCCCAGCCCAAATCAAAGAAAACAGGCCTGACTTCCAGTCAGGCCTGTCTACATTTGCCCACACTACTAAACAAACCTATTCTAGAACTTACCTAAGTATAGGGTGCTACATATACAGTATATACAGTATATGTATCCTTTTTTTTTCTTGTTTATATTCAGTGGTTAAAATATTTTAGATGGAAATTCAAGTTTTAAACTGGCCTAAGTCTGTGTACAGAGGTGCTGTATATTGAAGGTCGTCCAGTTTGGTAAATATCACCCAAGGTTTTTTTTCTTTATACATTGTTTGAATATTGGGTATTCTTGCCTTGGGAAGTCAATTGATGTTTGCTGTTTCAAGTTTTTATTATCTTAGACTTCTTAGGGGAGAATGAAAACCACTTTTTCCCAAGCTCCAGGTAGGCAATAAAATACACACTCATTGTTCTCACTAGAGTGAGAAAAACACAGAATATCCAAAATTGAACGGGTGGCTTGACTGTGTCCTTAAACTGACCCTTCCTCTGGGGCTTGTTCAGTCTTGGAAATACATGTTGTATAGTTACATAAACAGTAGTTACATAGTTGGTGAGGCTGAATAAAGACAACAGTTCATCGAGTTCAACCTGTGTAGGTGTGTGTGTGCGTGTGTGTAGAAAATAATTTCCCATATCCCGTATATTATTTTCGCTAAGATGCACATCCAAGAGTCTTTTAAAACTATCCATACTTCCTGCCGACACTACCAATTGTGGAAGAGAGTTCCACATCTTTACTGCCCTGACAGTGAAAACCCCCCTGTGCAGCTTAAGGTTAAACTGCTGCTCTTCCAGTCTCATTGCATGGCCCCATGTCCTTTTATACTCACTGGGACTGAAATGTTTCATACTTACGCTGGGATTACTGCTGAGATATTTGTATATTGCTATCATATCTCCTCTCAAGCATCTCTTCTCCAGGGAGAATACAGCACTCATAATTGAGGTCCTCCAGTCCCCATATTGATTCAGTTGCCCTTCTCTGGACAGCTCCAGCATATCCTTTCTGAGGATTGGTGACCAGAACTGGACGGAGTACTTTGGCCGAACCAGAGTTTTATAAAGTATCAGGATTATCATTTTATCCCTGGAGTAAATTCCTTTTTTAATGCATGCTAGTATTCAGTTGGCTTTGGTAGCTGCAGCTTGACACTGCATGCTATTGCTCGCTCTGTCTTCTACTAGGACCCCTAGACCCCTTTGATGAAATTAAGTTTGACACCCCTGCTCTATATCATTTATAAATTAATTAAACAAAATTGTTCCCATGACAGAGCCTCGGGGTACCCAACTAACCACTCTAGACCATTCTGAGTACCCGTTATTTATCACAAACCTTTAGACTTGCCCCCGCAGCCACTTTTCTAAGAACAAACCCTATGGTCTATAACCACTGACCTCAGTTTGTAGATTAAACTTTTGTGGGGGGCTGTATCAAATGCTTTTGCAAAATCCAGATACACCACATCCAGCCTACCCCTGTCCAGATGGCAACTCACTTCCTCATAGAATGTTAATAGGTTAGTTTGGCAAGAGCGACCTTTCATAAATCCATGCTGATGACTGCTAATGATACTGTTTTCATCAGCAAATGCTTAGATATGGTCCCTTATCATTCCCTCAAATCGTTTACAAACTACCGATGTTAGACTGACAGGCCTATAGTTTCCAGGAATATATATCTGCCCTTTTTTGAATATTGGTACCACGTGTGCTTTTGCCAATCAGCTGGTACCAATCCGGTCAGTATACTGTCCATAAAGATTAGGAATAGGGGGTCTGACTATAACCTGTTCTTTGAGGACTATCGGGTGTAAGCCATCTTGTCCTGGTGATTTATTTATGTAAGGCTTCTCTAATCCTTTCCAGACTCCAGCCTCTGTTAGCCACAAGAGTAGATCCTGTGGGGTGTTACTAACAAAACAGTTGTGTTTGTTATATTCATCCTGTGTAAAGACTGAGGAGAAGAAAACATTTAGTACAGCTGCCTTCTCTTTGTCATCTGTAACCATCTTCCCTTCCTCATCCTTTATGGGGCCTATGTGTTCCAACCTCACCTTTTTACTGTTAAAATATTAATCTTGATTATTTTTACTCTCCTCTGCTAAGTGTATCTCATAGTTCTTTAGCCACCCTGATAGCGTTCCTACACTTCTTATTGCATTCCTTGTAGTGTTGAAATGCTGACAATGACCCCTCCGCTTTGTTCTTATTAAAGGACATTTTTTGTGCTTAATATGACATTTTACATTTTGGTTTAGCCGCCCAGGTTTCACCTTTGTTCTTCTATATTTATTACCTCTTGGACTGCACTCGATGATACTTTTATTTAATATGTTTCTAAAGCACTCCTATTTTTCCTCTGTGTTCAATGTTTCAAGGATTTGGTCCCACATAATATGTTGTATGTCACGTACCTGGTAGGAGACTGAAATGACGAGGTCGGCCTCCCTTGTATCTCAAGCCCAGGCCTTACTGAGAGTTGAACAGATGGTGGCAAGGGACAGAAGAAACATGAGTGCCTGTAGGTGTTGGTTGCAGAGCTTGTGGTAGAGATGGCAAAATGGATGATTCAGGCAGAACATCAGGTCAGGCACGGGGATGATGCTGGGTAGATCAGCCGAGGTTAAAGGGGAAATCCACCAGGCTTGCAGATTCCGGATATGTGGCTTGCTGGGACTTCCAGTAGTCTAGAAGCAGGAGCACACTATGTCCAATGGAGCTGAGATGAGAGACAGCCAGCTTAGGCACTCAGAGGTGACGTGGAGCCAAACGGGAAACAGGAGCGAAGTCAGCAGATTAGCCAGAGTCAGCAGCGAGTGGGCAGCGAGGTACCAAAACATCAGACAGAAGCAGAGTCAGTAGAAAGCCAGGGTCAGGAACCAGTAATCGGTAGTATAACCCAAGGCTAAGGTCAAGGGTAAGCCAGGTCAGCAATGGATATCAAGCAGGATAAGATCAGGGGACAAGGAAACAGCTGAAGACCAGTCAGCATTGAGAACGGGTCAGAGCATCCTTTAAATAGGCTGGCTGGCACCAAAAGAGGCTGTGGACGTGCTCCAAAGAGTGCGTGCATTACTCTCCGCATGCGCAATGGTGCCTATGCAAGTTTGCATGTGCGCATCTGCACGTGTGTGCGCCCGATGTGTAACAACAGTTCTCTTACACTGTAGCATTGAGTGCAGTTTAGAAAAGTTGGCTCTTTTTAAATTTAATGTTCTTGTACTCCCCTTGTGTCTCCCTTTCCTATGATTTATGCTGAATGTAATAATCCTATGTTTGTTAGTTCCCAAGTTGACCCGTATTTCCTTATCTGCAATCAGATCTGTACCATTTGTAATTAATAGAGATAGCAATGTATCATTTCTAATCAGGGAATCCACCAATTGGGACATAAAGTTGTCCTGTAAGACATTTAAGAAATGATGGGCCTTTAAAGAGTGGGCTATCTCTTCCACCCAGCCAATGTCGGGATAGTTGAAGTCCCCCATTATGATGACATTTTCCTGCCTTGCTGCCATTTCTATCTGTGAAAGGAGATCCAAATCCACCTCTCCCTTCAGGTTAGGGGGCCTGTAACATACCCCCACTAGTAATTTCCCGCTGACTTCTACCCTTTGGAGTTCCACCCATACAGACTCCACCTCCCTCTTTGCCCCATCACTGATGTAATTCCACTCTTCTACCCATAAATCATTTCTGATAGATAGACACACCCCTCCCCCTCTTCCACCCTCCCTGTCCCTCTGATACTACTAATTTCCCCGGATGTTTGTCAACCAGTCACATGAGCTGTCAAACCAAGTTTCTGTTATTCCCATTGAAGTCCAAATCCTCCTCGTGTAATAGCAGCTCCAGTTCCTCTATTTTATTGACTAGGTTCCTGGCATTTGTGAACATTCCCCTGAGTTTTGTACATTATCGGTGCATATTATTTTCTCCATATAATTTCTCAAGCTTCGATTTTGATTTGGTAACTCATTAACCCCGGGATTAGATGTTATGGACATATTATCACTCGTGCCTCCACTGTTCCCTCTGTCTTATGCTCACTGCCGGCTATCACTTCCTCTGAACCCTCCCTGCACTTTCCCCATTAAGATGCAGCCCGTCCCTACTAAAGAACGGGTAACTGACTGAGAAGTTAGCCCAGTGATCCAGGAACCCAAAACCTCCTTCCTATGCCAATTCCTTAGCCACTTGTTAATTTCTCTAAACTCCTGCTGCCTCTCTGGTGTGGCTTGATGTACTGGCAGTATCTCTGAGAATACTACCTTGGAGGTCCTTCTCTTCAATTTAGCTCCTAAGTCCCTGAAGTCATTTTTTAGGACACTCCACCTTCCTCTTACTTTGTCATTAGTACCAATGTGTAACATGACAGCTGGCTCCTCCCCAGCTCCACCCAATTATCTGTTTATCCGATCCACGATGTATCAAACCCAAGTGCCTGGTAAACAACATACTGTTCGGCAATCACGGTCTTGATTATTGTTCCTTTTTTATGCTCATTTCAGAAAGGGTGCAGAGTATTGGGCATATTGGGAAAGTGGTCCTAATGGAGAAGCACATAGAGGATGATAGGAGCATTTCTGTTGATGGGTAGCTTGAAAAGGAAGCAGTATCACATATGTAGGAAGCAGCAACCAGGAAGAGCCAGCAGTAATTGTGTAGATGGGTGGGGGGTGTGCAGATGTATATTTACATTTGCTTTTCAAGTTTGCTATGCTTAAACAGTGGCACTTTTTCTCTCCCTCCTTGTTTGTGTTGTTTTTTCTTGTCCCTCTTTAAACACAAAAGTAACTCTACATTATTTCAGCAACAGTTTTTGTCAGTAGGGATGGGCCGAATGGACACCTGTTTGGTTTGCACCAGAACTTTCAAACATCCCAAAAGTTTAGATAGTGTGAGTGTAATGAAGAGGACCATCATTCAGCTTTGCATAGTGTGCAGCTAGAGTAGGGACAGTTCAGATAGTTTCAAAGTTTCTAAAAAAAAAAGTCATTTTTAAATGAGCAGTGATTTTAATAATGCGTAAAGTGAAAAAAAATGAAAAATTCCTTTAACCACTTCAGCCCCGGAAGGATTTCCAGCTTTAGGACCAGAGCCCTTTTTGCGATTCGGCGATGCGTCGCTTTAACTGACAATTGCGCGGTCGTGCGGCGTTGTACCCAAACAAAATTTGCGTCCTTTTTTTCCCACAAACAGAGCTTTCTTTTGGTGGTATTTGATCCCCTCTGCGTCATTTCTGATCGCCGCTATAAACAAAAGAAGAGCGACAATTTTGCAAAAAAACCCAAATTTCTTACTTTTTGCTAAAATACAAATAAAAAAAAAAAATATAAAAAAACATTTTTTTTCACCGTTTTTGGCCGATTTATATTCTTCCTCATATTTGTGATTAAAAAATTGGCGTTTATAGATTGGTTTGCGCAAAAGTGGTCGCGTTTACGGATGATGAGAATTCATTTTTGGGGTTTTTATTTTTTTCTCATTTTTTACTAGTAATGGCGGCGATCTGCGATTTTTAGCGGTACTGCGATATTTCAGTGGACATGTTGGACCATTTTGACACTTTTTTGGGACCATTGGCATTTATACAGCGATCAGTGCTATAAAAATGCACTGATTACTGTTTAAATGCCATTGGCAGTGAAGGGGTTAACCTGCAGGGGGCGCTCTAAGGGTTAACTGTGTTCCCTTGGACGTGTTCTAACTGTGGGGGGACTGCCCTAGCTGGGGAAGGGAAGTGGTCACATCCTCCGTATACAGGAAGGCTGTGATCACAGCCCTTCCCCCTTCACAGAACGGAGGTCCGTGTTTACTTACACGGACCTCCGTTCCTTCACTCCGGGGGGGGCCATCGCGGGTAGCCGGGGGCAATCGAAGCCACCGTACCCGCTCCCTGGCCCTCCCCGAACACAGTGAGCGCACAGGCGCACCTGCGGCGGTGCGCGGGCGCTCACAGTGCGCTTTATCGCAGCCGCCGTCATATGACGGCGATTTGCGATAACGAACCACCTTGTCGCTGTCAACCTGCGGTTGGCGGTCAGAAAGTGGTTAAATAATGTGCCTGGGGGGGTCTCCTTAGTCTACTTATAAAAGGGCTCATCTCTGTGATGTGTAAAACATAGCCAGAGCAAAATGACATTTCCAAAGTAAAAATTGTAATTTATTATCGCGGCTATAATGTATATTGCCGGCTCCCGGCAATATACAAAAAAACAGAATAATTTGCGTAGGGTGTCCCCCAGTCCATACCAGACCCTGTGGGTCTGGTGGATTTTAAGGGGAACCCCGTGCCAACTTTTTTTTTAAAAATTGACGTTGGGTCCCCCCTAAAATCTAAACCAGACCCTTATCTTGATGGGTAAAAGAGCTTCTTCCCCATAACCTTGGGCTATGGTTGTGGGGGTCTGCGGGTGGGGGCTTATCGGAATCTGGAAGCCTCCTTTAATAAGTGGGCCCCCAGATCCTGCCCCCCCTATGTGAATTAGTATCAGGTACATCGTACCCCTACTACTTTACCAAAAAGTGTCAAAAAAGAAAAAAAACACAGGAAACAATTAGGGACAAGTCCTTTATTAAAAAAAAAGATAAAAAAAATAAATGTCTTCTGTTGTAATCCATCATCAATCACGGCAACCAACGGACCCGAAAAAAAACCGCAACAGTTCCTCCTCCATGGGAGGGCTCCTGCCGACTGAGCTCTGTTTGTTATAACAGTTTATTTATAGTAAAGGGTGGGGCCACCCGGTGATGTAAGCATGTGTCCCGCCCCCTCTGATATCTCATGAAGTCAGAAGGGACAGGGTCCCTCACTCACATCACCGGGTGGCCCCACCTTACCATATAAATAAACTGTCATAACAAACAGCGGGCAGACGGCAGGAGCCCTCCCAACGGGGAGGAGCTGTGCGCACCATCTGCACACCATGCATTATGGGGTGCTCCGTGGGTGTGAAGTCGCCACATAATGTTGTAGGTCGTTCGGGGGCCCAAACAAACAGCGAACGGCCTGTTTGTTCGCCTTATGCTCCGGCCGAACTATTCACCCATCCTTATTTGTCAAAAGCCCCTTTGCAGCCTTTTAGAGGAAACATACACTCCGGACTTTTGGGCTTATTTGTATTACTAGTCATACCTGCTTGAAGAAACAACTTCTCTTTCCTCTGCCTGATTACCCCTGATTCTGCCACACTTGGTGCTACCAAATACAACAATGTATTACTTGGCTAGTAAGTTAGCACATGCAATATAATGTCTTTCTCTTTCAACAGAGAACTGCTGTATACCGGGGTCATAGAACTGCTATTTTACTTTAGCTTTCTAATTTAAATTATTTCTTGCTAGGTAATGTTGTCAATATAGATAAAATTCAGTTGACCTAAATTGAGATAAACTATTGAACAAATGTCTATTTGGTATGCTTAATCAATAAAAATTGATTTCATATTAATGTAAAAGGTTATTTTTTTTATTTACTGTTTTATGTCAACATAATTATTTTGTGTTATGTTGGAAAAGCTCTGATCCTTCAGAGCTATTTTAGTGGCCAAATCACAATTTTAGTTTAGATCATCTTGAAAAGTACTTTTCTCTGGTAATATGTTGATATGCTGAACAATTTTCCAAGCTATATAGCATTATGTATTCTATTTTGGCAACAAATATTTGTATAAAATCTATTAGAGAAGAATTTTAGATGTCAACACATAAATATGGATGACATTTTAAAACTATTACATAAAAAAGAGATCTGTAATCTATTGCACAGCCATTAGCAAAGTGCATGTAATATGTTGCTGTGGCTTTCAAGATTGAAAATGGAACACAAGTGTCTTTGAATCCATTGTACAGAACAGTTGCATCTAGCACTTTTAAAAATTGCTTTTTGTTTTACACAAGCTACATGAGTGGAATGGTTATTGTAATGGCACAAGCATTGCTTTATTTCTCTATATAGATTCTGGAACATGACTGACTACGGCGTTGAAAAAATGTCAGATTGCCTGAAATTTGTATCTTACAACCACTAGGGCATTGAATAGCTATACATTTCCCATAGGAGTACTTTTAGTTTACTAACACTGACATCAATTTTTATACATAATTCTGCATTTCAATAAATGTGCTACTGCAAGAAATGTTGTTCTTGAATTGTTATAATCTGTTTTCCAATTTATCCTGTTAAATTTCTTTGGTGAGATTTGTGCTGGCTTGCTTTTATGACTTTTATAAATAAAAAAAATATCAATGAATGAAATGTGTCATGTATAATCTTTATATCCATTTTTGTAGGTTGAAGTATAAATGTGTGAAACAAATACTGGCCTAAAAACCCCAAATACCGACTTGAGTCTACAGTACAACCAGGACATAAATCATAAAAAAGAGGATATGCTGTTTTACAGATTGCAATGGCCCCAAATAACTATGACTGTAATATTGCTGAAATATTATATCTCTTTACAACACGTAAATCCACTTAGCGTCCCACGACTTAGGAGATCTCTCATGTATCTAATCAATAGCAATACTGTTCACAGTGTTTCCAAAATAATGAACATTAGCAAGCAGATTAATGTGTATTGTAGCAGGGCATCCCAGCGAGAGTTGGGAAAAGTCTTGCTCGGGATTTATAAATCTCCCAGGCTCCTCTCATATGCATTAAGGGATCTCTGATCCACAATCCAGTTCAAATCTTGGTCCTTTCCCCCAGATCAATTGAAACTCACCTGAGACAGATAGCCAGCGCTCTCAGCCTAGGGAATTAGACACTTCGGCCCTGATTTACTATACCTCCCAAATCTACTCCAGCAGTGCCTTAAAAGAACCCCCAATTAAAGGCAATTACAACTTCAGCTCTCACAAAAGGGAGTAAATTAACTCACATGCGGCGTCTATTTGCCTGTGAAGATGCCTCTCAGATCACATGTTCTATGTGCCTGATGTTGGCTGGAATCGAACCTGTGATTTCAGAATTCCTCCATTTAATGCTTGTATGCAAGTTCATTGCCATAAAAAAAACAAAAAACATTACCACCCCTCTCTCTAATTTTAACCACTTCAGCCCCGGAAGAATTTCCCACTTTAGGACCAGAGTACTTTTTGCGATTCGGCGCTGCGCCGCTTTAACTGACAATTGCGCGGTCAGGCGACGTTGTACCCAAACAAAATTTGCGTCCTTTTTTCCCACAAATAGAGCTTTCTTTTGGTGGTACTTGATCGCCTCTGCGTCATTTCTGATCGCCGCTATAAACAAAGAAAGAGCGACCATTTTGCCAAAAAACCCAAATTTCTTACTTTTTGCTAAAATTCAAATCCAAAAAAAAAAAATATAAAAAAACATTTTTTTTCACTGGTTTTGGTCGATTTATATTCTTCCTCATATTTGCGATAAAAAAAATCGCAATCGGCGTTTATTGATTGGTTTGCGCAAAAGTGGCCGCGTTTACGGATGGTGAGAATTCATTTCTGGGGTTTTTATTTTTTTTAAATTTTTTACTAGTAATGGCGGCGATCTGCGATTTTTAGCGGTAATGCGATATTGGGGGGGACATGTCGGAACATTTTGACACTTTTTTGGGACCAATGACATTTATTCAGCGATCAGAAATTTAAATGTCCACTGATTACTGTATAAATTTCATTGGCAGTGAAGGGGTTAACCTGCAGGGGGAGAGCTAGGGGTTAACTGTGTTCCCTGGGTGTGTTC
>BLSH010205917.1:272140-284683 GCA_018402905.1 Glandirana rugosa
CAATTTCACAATGTGTGTCAAAGGTCTACAAACGTCTTGTCATCAAGAAACATCTGGAAACTGTGTGTAACACTTTAACTAAAACCGGGACAAACTGAACTACTGTTCTGCAAACATCTGGAAACTGTGTGTAACACTTTAACTAAAACCGGGCGAACGCATATCACTGTTCTGCAAACATCTGGACACTGTGTGTAAAACTATATCAGAGAGATGAACAGGGATATGGTTTCGCTCTGCTATAGTTTCATATAGAGTTTTCAGATGATTTTAGAACAGTGATATCATATCACTGTTCTAAAATCATCTAACAACTCTATGTGAAACTATAGCAGAGCGAAACCATATGCCTGTTCTTCTCTCTGCTATAGTTTCACACACAGTTTGCAGATGTTTGCGGAACAGTGATATGGGTTCGCCCGGTTTTAAAGTGTTACACACAGTTTCCAGATGTTTGCAGAACAGTGATATGGGTTCCCCCGGTTTTAGTTAAAGTGTTACACACAGTTTCCAGATGTTTGTAGAACAGTTTGTCCCGGTTTTAGTTAAAGTATTACACACAGTTTCCAGATGTTTGCAGAAAAGTAGTTCAGTTTGTCCCGGTTTTAGTTAAAGTGTTACACACAGTTTCCAGATGTTTGCAGAACAGTAGTTCAGATTGTCCCGGTTTTAGTTAAAATGTTATACACAGTTTCCAGATGTTTGCAGAACAGTAGTTCAGTTTGTCCCGATTATAGTTAAAGTGTTACACACAGTTTCCAGATATTTGCAGAACAGTTTGTCCCGGTTTTAGTTAAAGTGTTACACACAGTTTCCAGATGTTTGCAGAACAGTAATTCAGTTTGTCCCGGTTTTAGTTAAAGTGTTACACACAGTTTCCAGATGTTTGCAGAACAATAGTTCTGTTTGTCCCGGTTTTAGTTAAAGTGTTACACACAGTTTCCAGATGTTTGCAGAACAGTAGTTCAGTTTGTCCCGTTTTAGTCAAAGTGTTACACATAGTTTCCAGATGTTTGCAGAACAGTGATATGGGTTCGCCCGGTTTTAGTTAAAGTGTTACACACAGTTTCCAGATGTTTGCAGAACAGTAGTTCAGTTTGTCCCGGTTTTAGGTAAAGTGTTACACACACAGTTTCCAGATGTTTGCAGAACAGTAGTTCAGTTTGTCCCGGTTTTAGTTAAAGCGTTACACACAGTTTCCAGATGTTTGCAGGATAGTAATTCACTTTGTCCCGGTTTTAGTTAAAGTGTTACACACAGTTTCCAGATGTTTGCAGAACAGTGATATTGGTTCGCCCGGTTTTAGTTAAAGTGTTACACGCAGTTTCCAGATGTTTGCAGAACAGTTTGTCCCGGTTTTAGTTAAAGTGTCACACACAGTTTCCAGATGTTTGCAGAACAGTAGTATGGTTTCTCCCGGTTTTAGTTAAAGTGTTACACACAGTTTCCAGATGTTTGCAGAACAGTAGTTCAGTTTGTCCCGGTTTTGGTTAAAGTGTTACACACAGTTTCCAGATGTTTGCAGAACAGTAGTTCAGTTTGTCCCGATTTTAGTTAAAGTGTTACACACAGTTTCCAGATGTTTGCAGAACAGTTTGTACCGGTTTTAGTTAAAGTGTTACACACAGTTTCCAGATGTTTGCAGAACAGTAGTTCAGTTTGTCCCGGTTTTAGTTAAAGTGTTACACACAGTTTCCAGATGTTTGCAGAACAATAGTTCCATTTGTCCCGGTTTTAGTTAAAGTGTTACACACAGTTTCCAAATGTTTGCAGAACAGTAGTTCAGTTAGTCCCGGTTTTAGTCAAAGTGTTACACACAGTTTCCAGATGTTTGCAGAACAGTGATATGGGTTTGCTCGGTTTTAGTTAAAGTGTTACACACAGTTTCCAGATGTTTGCAGAACAGAGATATGGGTTCGCCCGGTTTTAGTTAAAGTGTTACACACAGTTTCCAGATTACAAAAGAGACTTCCTAAATATAGTGCCACCGTCCGTGAATTCAGAACAAGACAAACAAAATTGTGGGACACCCCACATACATTGGACGTTTCAAATGGGCACACCACGAGATAGCAAAAAAATTTGATTTATAAAAAAGTATATTTTATTTGTACATAAGAAAATACACATTCAACAAAATATATACATAAAGAAGAAAAAAAAATTGAAGAAAGAAACACAGGTGGGAGATCCTCGAAGTGCCACGTGGTGCAGACCCCACATAGGGTCGCTTCCAGTAGACGCGTCGAGGAGCCCCGACCAAGACACACTATACAAATATATAAAATCTTTGAGCCATAGTATGTTAGTATACAAACAAGGAGTCAACGCGTTTCGCTATGAGCTTCCTCAGGACTCCAAAGCTATGGCTGTCAGTTGCAGAGACAACTAGTCAAAAAGAAATAATAAATATTAACATAACTCAGAAACAATAAAAATTACTAAACTCTATGTAGAAAAGATTCATTTTAACAATTTTATGCAATCCGTATATCATTTATAATACATGTACAGTATATAGGTGCTTACATATAACTCCACATGGCTCGGGACGGCAATCAGGGGTCGAGCATAGGGGTCTATCAAGATCCAGACTTCAAGGGGGTTATCTATTGGAAGTTAGTATAACATTATAGATACTGGATATTCGGGTGTAGAAAAAAAAAAAAAAAAAAGGACCCGAAGGGCACTGATGATTAAATATATATAAATACAAAGGCATTTTTTTACCTTCACTTTGTACTATTGGTACATAGTGTAATGTTCCGTCAGTGGGATTAAACCCTCCACTGAGTATATAGTTGTCTGAGAAGGTAAAGAAAATATGAAGATAAAATAAAATGAAAAAACTTGAAACGGTGCCAGATTGTCCCCCCATTTACTCTGTAAGGTCAAATACAACCTGAGTGAAATAGACCTACCCTTAAAAACAAGTTGAATCCTTGAGGACAGTGGAAGAGATGGAGCCCAGGACCATGGAAGGAGCTAGATGACGATACTCCTAATTGCTCACCATAAGGTACCCCAAAACAAGGGGGGCTAGGAGAGCAAGAGGGGGAGCTAATTCGTAGGTCATGCGATAGTCCCAAACAAAAACGGGAGAAGATGCCAACTGGGTACTGCTGAAAAATATACAAAAAATATACAAAAAGATATATATAGGAGCCAAATTAGTCAAAAGACATGTTGTTTGAATAATGGCGCCAGCAGACAGCATGTCTCCTACCTTCCTAATTCACTTCCTGTAGCATTCCACCGTCACTTCCGGATCCTCCCAAAGTCTGGGCTATTTAAACCCCCACCTGGTCATGTGACATGGTCCACAGCCATAGGCTGCACACCACCGCATGACTGCGGCAAGGTCACATGGCCAGGCGTGTGTCCCTACATCCCTACATATGAACAAGCGCTGCTAAAGCAAGCGCAGTGTATGCAACGGGGGGAGGGGCCCTGGTGCAACCAACACCAACCCTTAAAACAGATACCATCTGGAAAGGGGAGGCCCGGCTAGTCCTGCTCCTAACCACACCCGAACGAAAGACTAAAAAGCCTTCGTGGGACAACATATGCCCGCCCCAGAGATCGAACGTCCACAAGCCAAAAGAGAAGCCAATAATTAACCACTTAATAACAAAACAATAATAAATGAATAGATAGTAACTAATAAAAAATATATATAACAGGAGGTTGGCCAGTATTGGATATAGGACATATGTGTTGTCATATCCCCAGGTAGGAGAAAAAAAAAATCTAATATGTGTACCAACATCATAAATCTAAATCAAAATGTCATTACCAAAGGGCAGAGGGCAACAACACTATTCTACACTCACACACTAATAAACACCAAATATCACAGAATAAATCAAGAAACAGAGCTCCTGCATGATGTAATTCCACCACCTATAGGTAAACGCCTAAATAAATGTAGTATTTAGGTGTAGGAGGGTTCCACCACCATTGCAAATGTTGCCATATGTGTTCCACAGGGAGGGACAAGAAGCAGCCTTATGAATTCCATACCAGCACCGATTGCAGCCTCTTACTAAACAAAAGCCCCAGAATTAGAGATGGTCCTATAGCAGCATGCTGATAGTAATCAGCCATAACCAGCCTTGGAACCAGATGGCATATCACAGAAACAGGTTGGTCAATGGCACTCAGGACTTCCAGGGTACTCTGCATTGATTAACTTTTTGCACCCCAGGGACTTAGGGCTGTTTAACACCACAGGGATGGAGGCTCAATGCATGTGGCAACACAGTGGCAAACCGGTTAACACTTCTGCCTTGCAGCACTAGGGTCATTGGTTCAAATCCCAAACATGCCACTATCTGGTTAGAGGTTTGTATTTTCTTCCTCTGTTGTGGTGTTATAGCTTCTTTTTCACAAAGTATCATATTTATGACAGGTTTTACATAATGCAAACAAAAGAAATGAGATTATAATTAAAGCAAGTGTGGCTTTTACACCAAATCTATATCAGTTTTTTTTGGTCAGATATGGATTTATAAGTATGGTGTAATCCTGCATATGTTTTGTTTTTGGTATCACTGATCATAACCAGAGACTAGGACATTTGATACCTGTATGTTCCATTATACACTGCACAGATACACATGCTTATATAGCCGATGCATTCTTTCATTTGCCAAGAGTGTGTGTTCCTGATCAACATATATATAAAGGCCTGCACTAGTGCAGTTTGCTTTAACTGAAAAGAGGCCAGATTATTTGTGGGCAGGGTACATGCACAACACTTCATCAACTGGTATGTAGATATTAGACATAGAAGCCAAGTAAGACACAGGGAGGCATTCATCAGCTGACCTCATTAGCACACACCTGTGGCTGTGTTCCCTCCTTCCAGTAGATCCCAACTACCCCCAGCTAGGTGTACAGTTTTTTAAATACAGTTAATCAGTGATCACTGGTCTCACTAAATACAGACTTTTTTCTGTTTTAATTTCATCTTGCATAGATCTGTTCATTTGGAGAGTGCAGAAATAGAGAGATCAGATCACAGCCTATATGGATAGAGCTGTAATACTGAAAACAGGAGAAGTGTGTCCTGGGTTCTGTAAAGCTCAGCATACACTATACAATCTGATTGTACAATCTCCTTTAGATCTGCCATCAATTATGTAATGCAAGGGCCTGCCTGATTGGATACAGAGTGATCGGATATCTGGTGTGTCGTCCCATTATATAATTTTGGTAAATCTAAAGGAGATTGTACAGAGCTTGTACAATCAGATTGTATAATGTATAGCCACCTAAAATGAGCTAGTTGCTGAATACTTCTAATCCTGGTTTAATTTGCAACAACATTTTCAAAATACAAATCCACTTCAGTAACATTTAAAAGTTAGGAGTAGCTCCTAATTGTGTCCTGGGGACTCTATGTCGCTTTGTGAAGTTGAGCTGAGCTGCCTGCCACAAGTGGGTGTGACAACACAAATTTGATAAAAATGTTTTTTAAAAAATCAGTGTGGGGCCCCCCCAAGCCAAACCAGCCTCTTAGGTCACTATTATATGATAAATAATTGTTAATGTCTAAATAGAATTTTATTAGAATATTAACTTCTAGTTATATATGTTTATGCTTTCATCATGGTACTACTATATATTCTAGGTGTAAATCGGCTCATCACAGTGGCTTAGTGGTTAATGCTCTGATCTAGCAGGTCAGAGGTTCAAATCCCACCTATGCTAAAATACAAATTGAAACAAAAATTGTTCCGCCACCTGGTTGGATCAATGGCAACTTGTCTGCATCCCCAATAAGATACTGCTCTAAATTACAAATTCCTCACAATGGGACTTTACTGGACAAGGATACAAAAGGAGTATAAAAGTGTACAAAAGTTTATTGAAACATGTAAACACAAATGACAGTTAGTAGATTAAAACCAAACACATGATATCAATGACTGCAGTTAATGTATAATTGGGTAACCTGATTGGAACTGTACAATAAAGTACAACCTAAATCCCTTGTGTTTTGACTTAATTGAATGGTAGTCTTCATTAGGGATAGTAAGTTATCTAATTCCAAAGAGATGTCTCTATGGATCATAAAATACAAAAAATATGTATATGAAAAATCATGTGTCATAATGAGAGGTTGAAAACCACATCAAGTACAGGATGTCTTGTTACATACATTTGAAGGGAAAATGTAGGTATGCTAACCCAATATGCTTATCACTTACCACAGGGAGCCAGCGACAATGAACCAGCAGACAATAATTTTGATGTAAAAAGTACAAGATGGGAATATTGGTCAGCAGGTTGCCCCAAGAACAATGTCACACCCCACATAAGTGCTCCAATACACGTCCCCGCCCTCCAGAAGGGGCCAAAATGACAGGGAAAGACACTCTTGCTCCAAAAAGGAAATCTATGTTGGACAAAGGTATTGATTAGTATATAAACTTTCAAAAGTCAAATGGTGTTCATAGAAAGGTAGACAAGTAATGCCCATCTTATATCAAATGAACCCAAAGACATACCTGAGGAGTAAAGGTGACGTCTTACATTATATGAAACCCAGAGGGATTATATCTGCCAAAGTGTATTAGGTATGCGGTGTAAGAAGCTTGCAGCCCAATTAGATGAACAGGGGAGTGATGGAAAAAAAACAGCCTGGCTCAGGGTGTGTTTGCATTGACACAGCAACAATGCTTGTCTGAGATCTAAAGGATATAGACATAAAACTAGTTATAAAAAGGTGGAAAGATGTGCCCTATGCAAATGTCATCAGAAGATGGGTGGTTAACGATTGGAATAAACTACCCACAGAGGTTGTGAGACAGTCAACAGTAAATGGCTTTAAACATGCTTGGGATAAACATAAATCTATAGTCAGACAACAAGGTTAATGTGAAAACAAACAAACAACAGAAAAAAAAATAAATAAAAAGGGGCAGACTTGATGGACTACTCAGTCTTTTTCTGCCGTCACTTTTCTATGTTTCTATGGCAGTCCCATATGGATGGCCATAAGTGGTGTAGTAAAGCACAATAGTGGCCAAAGTTACCATCAGGAGCCTAGTTGTCTAGAGACCAGTGTCCTCCCAGGCAGCCTACTGAGAGACTGACTGGCTGGCTTTAAATATATAAGTCAATTTCAGGCAGGCAAGCCAATGATTGCCTAAATTGGAGCAGGTGTTCCGCGTCTGCAGGAGGCCCCCTGAGTTGATAGCGCACCACGCGGCGCCGCCCACCAGCTAATCATGGTCCACGAGGATAGGAAAGAGGGGCTGCTGCCCAAACTGTGTGACAAACACAGTGGGCGTACCCGATGTGGCCATGTGATGGCGTCACGTGATACGTTGCCGGCCCACAGACGCATGTACGGTCCCATGGCAATCAGGAAAGTGTCCTGGAACACCGGACCTATAAAATGGCGGAGACCAGCCTATGTGCGCCGACTGCAAAATAACATCATACATAGAAATTTGTAATTAGATGTGGGTGATTATGTGGAAATGATATCAATATCAAACTTCTAACATGATACCTCTTTGTACAATAGTATTTCTATATATATGATTTATACTGTATTCACCTATATAATAGATATGCTAATGATTCAGTGTGCTCATGTCTTTGGAAACAGGGGGTCTTTCTCATCCATCCAATTGTATTTTTCCTCTTTCCCCTTTTTTTCTATTTCCTTCTTCCTTTTTTCAACAACTTCCTAATATTTATTGGTGTGCATTCCCCATAGTCGACACTAGATGGGGCGCTTGACATTTATCACATAGGAAGGTCAAACACTACATTGTAATTTGGACTCCATAGAGTTATTTACTCAGACACTTTTCTACTACTGGTCCGGCTTTGACGTTCCCGCGTATGCGCTCCATTTGCACCCCCTTGTCCCTCCAGTGGGCACACGTAGACTGGTCTCACCAAGCCTGGCGGTTCTGGTATTTTATAGGTCCGGCGTTCTAGGACACTGTCCTGGTTGCCATGGGACTGAACATGCGTCGGAGGGTCGGCAACGCATCACGTGATGCCATCACATGGCCGCATCGGGTATGCCCACTGTGTTTGTCACACCGTTTGGGCATCGGCCCCTCTTTCCTATCCTCGTGGGGCACGATTGGCTGGTGGGCAGTGCCGCGTGGTGCGCCGTCAGCTCAGGGAGCCTCCTGCAGATGGGAAACACATGCTCAAATTTAGACAAACATTGGCTTGCCTGCCCCAAATTGATTCATATATTTAAAGCCAGTCAGTCAATCTCTCAGTAGACTGCCCTGGGAGGACGCTGGTCTCTACCCAACTCTGTCGGCTCATAAAGGTAACTTTGGCCACTATTGTGCTTTACTACACCACTTATGGCCATCCATATGTGACTGCCATCTTTTGAAGACATTTGCCTAGGGCACATCTTTCCTCTTTTTATATCTATGTTTTATTTCTATATGCTTTAGATCTCAGACAAGCATTGTTGCTGTGTCAGTGCAAACACACCCTGAGCCAGGCTGTTTTTTCCATCGCTCCCCCTGCAAGCTTCTGACACTGCATACCTAATACACTTTAACAGATGTAATCCCTCTGGGTTTCATATAATGTAAGATATCACCTGTACTCGTCAGGTATGTATTTGGGTTCATTTGATATTTGATGGGCATTACTTGCCTACCTTTCTGTGAACACCATTTGATTTTTAAAAGTCTATATTCTAATCAATAACTTTGTCCAACATAGATTTCCCTTTTGGAGCAACAGTGTCTTTCCCTGTCATTTTGGCCCCTTCTGGAGGGTGGGGACATGTTTTGGAGCGCTTATGTGTGGTGTGACATTGTTCTTGGGGCAACTTTCTGAGCAATATTTCCATCTTGTACTTTTTACACCAAAATTATTGTCTGCTGATCCATTGATGCTGGCTCCCTGTGGTAAGTCATAAGCATATTGGGTTAGCATACCCACTTTTTCCTATAATTGTATGTAACAAGGCATACTGTACTTGATGTGGTTTTCAACCTCTCATTATGACACATGATTTTTCATATACATAATTTTTGTATTTTATGATCCATAGAGACATCTCTTTGGAACTAGATAACCTATTGTCCCTGATGAAGACTACCATTCAATTAAGTCGAAACACGTTGGATTTAGGTTGTACTTTACAGTTCCAATCAGGTTATCCAATGATACATTAACTGTAGTCATTGACATCATGTGTTTGTTTTTAACCCACTAACTGTCATTTGTGTTTACATGTTTCAATAAACTTTTGTATACTTTTATAATCCTTTTGTATCTTTGTCTGGTAAAGTCCCATTGTGAGGAATTTGCAATTTAGCCCTGCTAAAATACAAAGGTCAGCAGCAGGGGGCCGCCCTAAGAGCCACAACAATGAGCCACCAGGAAATGGTCTTAACCAAAATGAACACAAAAAATAAATCAATTAATAAAGTATGTTTATTGATATAAATGTCATAAATAGGACACAAGAGGTAAAAATGCAAAATTCCTCCACCATTTACAGATTGACAACGTTGTCAGTGAACCATTTAAAAAAATTGTCTGGACACCATAGGTTCAGATCCCACCTATGCTACCTACCGCCTCTTCAACGGAGAGAGATGTGCATATTCACCATCAGCGTGATACAATTTATCTCTCACTGATTGCACTTATGCATTCGCCAAAGCACGTACGCATTTGCTATTCTAAGGAGGTGGTAGCATGAGTGGGATGTGAACTCATGACCTAAGTGCTGCTAGCTAAGAGTGCTAAAGATCAAGCCACTGTGCAATTATAGATAGAATATAAAGAAGTACCATGATTACAAAATGAACATATATAAATAGAATTCAACATTTTCATAAAATACGAATTAGAATAAAAAAAGTTGACATATATAGAATACAGATATAGCTCTTACATCAATGATAAATATAATATAATATAATATAAATATCAGCAAAAGAAGCAATACAAGTCACATCTACTAATTTTTGATGATTTAGCAAAGATCTTGCATTTGTATTGTAGGAGAATATAGATTCTCGTGGTCTATGTTCAATCGTTATATCTACTGTATATTCTAAGTCTCAATGGCTTAGTGGGTAGTACTCCTATCTAGAAAGACTCAGACCATGGGTTCAAATCCCAAGCATGGTATCACCTGTTAAATTTTTAAACAGCATAGTATGCTCACTTTTCCAATCACATGTTCACCTAGTTGAAGTCTTAATTGGCTTATTTGGGAGTAACTAGATGTAAAGTGACTACCTTGTCTCCTTATTCTTAGTGAATTAGGCCATTAAACACTTTTTTCATTTATATAGCAAAAATAAAACTCACAGCAGTGATCATATACCACCAAAAAAAGCTCTATTTGTGTGAAAGAAATATCTAATATTCATTTGTGTACAGTGTTGCATGACCACACAATTGCCAGTTAAAGTAGCACAGTGCTAAATAGCAAAAATGCCCTGATCAAAGAGGCAAACCCTTCCAGAGGTCAAGTGGTTAAAGGGTATTTATTAGAGTTGAGCGGACACCTGGGTGTTTGGCGGGCTTGGCCGAACTTCACGAAAAAGTTTGAGTTTGGCCCTGAACTTGACCCGAACTTGACCCCGAACCCCACTGAAGTCAATGGTGACCCGAACTTTTGGGCACAAAAATGGCTCTAAAAAAGTCCTGGAAAGGGCTAGAGGGCGCAAAAGGAAGCAAAATGGGGGCATCTGTTGTTGCGCAGGCACTGCAGCATGTAGTCGCTCATGTGTGCCAGGCTGCCCAGAGGCAAAGGCAAGCTGTCCTCTGTGGGAGGTGTATCATCTGTGTCCTCTGTATCCCCCAGCCACGCTCCAGTGATGCCCATGAGCTGCGCTGTGTGCCACCCTGCTGTGAACACAGTTCCTCCTCCTCCTCGTCCTCCTCATCCTCCAGAACTGTGCCCTGGCTTGAATATTTTTTACCTGGCCTATGCTGGTGCAGCCAAGCCAACCTCCGAGCCACTTGTGAATTACTGGCCTGATAACCATGGAAATGACCCCTCTTCCTCCTCCTCCTGTGCCACATCGTCTTCCATCATTGCCCGAAGTGTTTTTTCAAGGAGACATAGAAGTGGGATGATAGTAACCCTGAGAACATCGTCATCGGCACTGGCCATGTTGGTGGAGTACTCGAAACACTGCAATATGGTACACAGGTCTCGCATGGAGGCCCACTCGGTGGTGAAGTGGTGCTGTTCTACAGAGCGACTGACCCGTACGTGCTGCAGCTGAAACTCCACTATTGCCTGCTGCTGCTCGCACAGTCTCTCCAGCATGTGCAAGGTGGAGTTCAACCTTGTGGGCATGTCACATAGGAGGTGGTGAGCGGGAAGGCTGAAGTTCTGCTGCAGCGCAGACAGGCGAGCAGCAGCAGGGTGAGAACGCCGAAAGCCTGCACAGATGGCCCGCACTTTCCGCAGCAGCTCTGACATATCCGGGTAGTTTTTTAGAAATTTCTGCACCACCACATTCAGCACATGCACCAGGCAAGGGATGTGCCTCAAACCGGCTAGGCCCAGACCTGCTACAAGATTTCGCCCATTATTGCACACCACCAGGCCAGGCTTGAGGCTCAGTGGCAACAACCACTCATCGGTCTGTTGTTCAATGCCCATCCACAGCTCCTGCGCAGTGTGGGGTTTATCCCCCAAACATATCAGTTTTAAAACAGCCTGCTGTCGTTTCCCCCTGGATGTGCTGAAGCTGGTGGTGAAGCTGTTATGCTGACCGGATGAGGAGGTGGTAGTGGAGGAGGAAGCGGAGGAGGAGGCAACAGGAAGCAAAGAGAAATGCCCTGCAATCCTCGGTGGCGGAAGGACATGCACCAAACTGCTATCCGCCTCAGGCCCACCCGCCACTACATTTGCCCAGTGTGCAGTTAGCTAGATATAGCATCCCTGCCCATGCTTACTGGTCCGTGTATCAGTGGTTATGTGGACCTTGCCACAGATGGCGTTGCACAGTGCACACTTGATCTTGTCCCCCACTTGTTTGTGCAGGGAAGGGATGGCTCGCCTGGAAAAGTAGTGGCGGCTGGGAACCACGTACTGTGGGACAGCCACCGCCATAAGGTTTTTAAAACTGTTCGTGTCCACCAGATGGAATGACAGTATTTTAAAGACCAGGAATTTTGAAATGCTGGCATCCAGGGCCAGGGATCGTGAGTGGGTAGGGGGGTACTTCCTCTTTCTCTCCAGTGTTTGGGAGATAGACAGCTGTAAGCTTCCATGGGACTATGGTGTGGAAATGCTTGGGGGAGGTGGCGAACATGGTGGCGTTACTGTCACATCGTCTGTTTGCTGGGTGGCGGGTGACACTGGCACTGTAGAGGTGGAGGAAGAGGCAGAGGCAGCAGCAAAAGAGGAAGCAGGAGGAGCCTAAGACCTTTCTTGGATTTTGAGGTGCTTATTCCACTGCAGCTCGTGTTTTGCATGTAGATGCCTGGTCATGCAGGTTGTGCTTAGGTTTAGAACATTTATGCCTTGCTTCATGCTCTGATTGCACAGCGTGCAAACCGCTC
>BLSH010205918.1:10936-29710 GCA_018402905.1 Glandirana rugosa
AACATGTAGGGGTTTACTCCACCTTCTTCCATCGGCCTCACGGGTATGTGTACCCCGTGTCCCCTAAACACCTCCCAACCTTAAACCGTTCAGATGACCCCCTTTCCATCCTAGCCACATTCTACATCTCGACCCTATTGGCCAGCCCGTCGGACCCCCTCTGGTCGAAATGTGGGAGATCTTATAGTAGGGTCAGCAGAAGACCATAGTGAGGATCCAGATAAAGGGTAAACCAAAAACGCCGTCACCGATAGAGGCTACTGTGGACCTCCGCGTTCACACACGGAGTGATACCAGAAGACGACTGGGATGATATTCTAGAGGGTGTAAAGCTGGTCTCCCCCAGGCTGCCCGACCGGTTATCCCAGCTCTACATCTTACACCGATCCTACCTTTCCCCCAGTAGACTTGCCAAATTCCAACCCTCCACAAATCCCCTGTGCCCCATGTGTATGGGCACTCCGGCTACCTTCTTCCACCTCATTTGGGGATGTACAATTATTCAAACATTTTGGTTACAGGTGATACGTTTCCTACATGACGACATGGGCTCCCCGGTTACCCTAGACCCCAAGCTTTGTCTTCTTGGCCTCCTCCCTACAACTGACGTAAACAAATACAGCGCTGCATTCATACGTGAGACCCTATATGCAGCACGCAAGGTAATTGCCAGAAATTGGATGCGACCTAGTCCTCCTACCCTCCAAGATTGGACGAGAGAAATTAACTTAACCTTGCCCTATAAAAAACTGATATATGACCACCGAGGCTGTCCCACCAAATACAATAAAATCTGGGGCAACTGGCTTTCCGACACCAGTACCTGCCAGTCGTAACTGTTCACACCACTACCAGACGAGGGGACACCTTAGAACGAAGGAGTAGCATGTCAAGCTCCTGCACTATATACAGCAGTCTAATAACTGACCTTAACAGTCTTGTAATCCCCCAGAGGTCAATATACAGTGGGAGTATAGCCTCATTGATTGGATTAATCAACATGTAAAGGTGTAAGCCAGTACGAGATATTGATTTTATTTGTTGGTGTTCGCATAATCTCATAAAGCTGAGTCGCATATCGCATTGCTGATGTACCTACAATGTCATTTTGATGTATACCATGTACAATACCCTTCAATAAACTTGGTTTTTGATAAAAAAAAAAAGTAGAGTTAAGGTATGGTGTAAACCAGAACTGTCCGTGAGTAGTCACCAGGTTTTTCATATTTTGTTAACAAAACTTTTTCTTCCATTAAGAAATTAATCTTTTCCTATAAAACAATGATGTTTCCTCTATATTTTCTAATTATGGAATGAGTTTGATAACTGGTTATATAAGAACTTACAAGGTTTTAATAGTTAATGTTTTCTATAGGTAAAGGTATTGTATATATGAAGCTACTTAGGATCTGAGCATTCATACATCCATTTCTACTGCATGGTGCAGGTTGGTAACTATAAAAAGTAGGGATGCCTGAAGTTTATATATTACTGACAATAAGTGTATACTTACTGTGCTGTAACCTTTTTTGCTTAGACATCCATGCTGTCCATCCTCAAAAAAGAAAGCAGTGTTCTTTAGGGTTGATCAGCACCTCCACCATTCAAAGAACACACAGAACATTTTGTATTCATTTAAAAAATACAGGGTATTCTGTAGCATACCCAAATGAGTGACCCTGTGTGGTCAGTGATCATTGTGGTAGCTGTTCAGCACACGGCCTGGAAGATTGTGGTAATCATTGTAGTAGTGTCTACTACTACTCCAGTGATTGTAAGCTTCTACAGTGGTCAATTGGGTATCAAATATGCATACATACATTGGCACAAGCTTGCCCAATGTAACTATGCAATTAAGATCATTCCTGGAATTCATTGTTAACCTTATGCTAAATATAACACTAATAATAGTCCAACCTCTATCCTTATGAAAACCCTAGCTTGCACTTTAGACCAACCCACATTTTAGATTCTTTGCTTTAAAGGAGGTAAGTTAAATAAACTGCCTGCACAGCAGCAGGATCACACTGATTACATATTGCACTCATTTTTATTATCAATGATGTTGAATGCCATTCTGACCACCAGGATAAAATGAGCACTACCTCAGTGGAAGGCAACGGTACTATTTCAAAGTAATGCCTGGATATGAAGTGTGCTTTCTGTAAAGTGATTACTGAGTTACATCTAATCTACTAATATTAGAAAGCAAGGCGTGAAAAAAATCTGATTAATAATGTTCTGCTTGGTCTTGCATAACTTTTCTTATATTGATGATTTAAAATATTCAGTAATACAAAATAAATAATGTTACTGTACTGTATGTATTAATATAGCAGACATTTGTGAATACATTAACTAGATGCAACCCCCCCCCCTCCAAAAAACTAAAAAATATAGATGCTTTAAAAAAAAGCTTGCCGCAAGAATGTTTTGCGGCAAACAATTACATGTACCTAAAATGCAATCTATTAAGTCTCATGGACTGATTTTTTTCTCATGGTGATTCATGATTTTAAATTATCCAATGTATCTCAAGAAAGGAAGGTGAGATACAATATAACTATTGTGCAGTTGATGTTATATTCCCTAATTCAAGAGATCATGCTATAAACTAGCAATCAATAGACATCAGCACTTGCAAGAGAAGATCAATATTACCCAACTTGAAGATAATACAACGCAACAACAGCCAGCAAGATTGCTTGTAAAAGTATAGCAGAATACAACATCCCTAAAAAATAATGAATTACCTAGCTTCAGACCTTTGAAAATCCCTTTGTTCTTATATTATCATATTTTCACATATTATATTGTTTGTTATATATGCACAGGATAATAGTTTTTGATCCTACTACCATGTACATTTATAAATATATCCAGTGTGCAGGGCTGCAAATCATGTTAATAATTATTGTTTCTTGAAAGATACTAATGATTTATTTTCAAATTACATCTTACTAATTGTGTTGCTCAATCATGTTCAATTTCTCATCAGTTTAAGTAAACAGTGTAAAAATCATCAAAAAATCCCAAATTTGATACAACACTCACTATCAAAGTCAATGGTGACAGAATATGGATGGACTGGAAGACTGCCAGAGCCCTGTATGGGGGCTTCTATGGGGTCTGCAGTGATTTGAAAAATCACAGCAACCCCCCTCCCCCATTTGTCTGCCATTTTAACGGTGGCAATAATGGCACTTTCAGGGCTTTTATACAGTTTCTAACCCAAATGGAAGCCCTAAAGAGGAAAACAAAGTCTCTGATTGACCATTGGAAATACAAGCCACTGATTTCCAGAAGTGTAATGTTGCTTCTAGTGAATAATGGAATCATTTATTTAAAATTGTGATGCAAGAATCAATGATTGCTGATGACCACCGCCATATTGTTGAGAATTTAGCTAATGCCCCCCTTTTTCCCCTTGCAAAGCACCCTTTTCACAATGTTGAAGGACAGGGGTCTTTACCATACCTTGGTGCCCCAAAAAGGAGGCAGTGTTAATAGTAAACTGAGGGAGGGAAATACTGTACTGAAAGCTCCCTTATATAAAGGGGGTGACCAAAAACCCACCCTCTTCAAGGGATTGAGTGCAGGGGTACATTGATACACCTTCCCAATTCCCTAAAAAAGTTAAAAGTTAAAAAAAGGACAACACTGAACATAAAATCTTTTAATGAAATGAAACACTAACACATGCTAGCTTTTAAAATAACATAAGTAGACTTCCGGTTCCTGCGCCTTCATGTGAGGAAGCATGAGAAAGCACAAAAACCTGCTAAAAAGCTGGCCCGCAACCACCCCAGTGACCACTATCACTACCCTCTGCTGGTGAGCACCCTCAAGCATGGACCGGTATGTCCTACACGGCCCTCCACAGCCTGATGCAGGTCCACGGCAGGACTCGGCCCCAGCACAGCCGTGGGAGACGAACATGGCGGCCGCATCGCAGCTTGCCCCGACCGCAGGTTCGTGAGTACTTCGTTCGTCCAAGCTGCCAGAACCGCTTCAATCCTACAGAACGATCGCTCTTCCATGAACGTTGGTGCCACACCTGCAACCCTCATTCCCCAGGCAATGTTCATTCCGGCCCCAGCGTTCGTGGAGGACCAGTACGCTGTTTTGGCACAGGCAGTGGCAGCCCTGATACTCCCGACCATAACGGCTGCAGTGGACAAGGCAATAGCAAATGGCATAACCCACATACGCAAAGAACTTGGAGACCATTCAAAGCGCCTCAATGATCTTGAATCACGTATATCAGATATTGACGAGGAGATGAAGAGCGCAAGATCATTTGAGCAGCAGACAGCAAACACGCAACAATATGTCTTGGAAAAACTGGATGACATAGAGAATCGGTCAAGACGCAATAACCTGAGGATTGTGGGCTTGCCGGAGTCATACAACACCGACTCACTGCATGACCTCTGCGCAAAGCGCATACCTTCGGCACTACGAATCTCCTCTTCATGTGTGATAGAGAGGGCGCATCGTCTTGGCACCCTGTCCAACGACAGACGCACACCATGGCCAATTATTGTCCGCTATCTGAATTACATGGACAAATTGACCTATGGAGACAGGCTAACCCCATGGGTAGAGAGTATACCTTCTTCTCTCACCCGCATAATACATTATCCAGGATCAACTACCTTTTTGCTAATCAAGAGCTAGCCGATCTTACTGCCAACCCCACCATACATGAAATGGTTATCTCTGACCATGCCCCCGTTTCAATAGAAATCCAGGGCTTGGACCTCCAACCTCCCCTACAGGTCTGGCAATTCCCCTCCTATTTGGCACACAATCAATCCCTCAGCAAAATCCTACAACACACATGGAACGATTACCTACACAACAACCAGGAACATGCCTCTGACCCGAGCCTCCTTTGGGAAGCAGGTAAAACGGTCCTGAGGGGGCAGATTATTTCCTACTCCTCTGCCCAAAAAAGACGTGTTAAGAGGGAGCGGCCAGTGTTGCACTGAGAGCAGCCCAAGCGCGACTGAACCTCTTAAACTCCCCCGAACACAGAGCACAATGGCAAACGGCTAAATCACATTTCGACACATGGGCACAGGAGCAGGAAAAGCTCCACCAATCCATCGCAGACCTAAGTTTCCACAAATACGGAAACAAACCCGGAAAACTGCTAGCCTGCCTATGCAAAGGCACTCATACCCCTTTGCATATAGCTGCCCTTAAGAACCCCACTGGGGACCTGGTCTCATCGCCAAAAGGCATAAATGCCATTCTTGAGCACTTCAACAGAAATTATAGCGGCGATTAAATCCCTATCCCCAGGAAAAGCACCAGGCCCTGATGGCTTCACCTTAGAATTCTATAAACTAAATGCAGACTCCCTAGCCCCTACCTTAGCTAAAGTGTTACAACAAATTTTAGATGGCGCCCCATACCTCCCATCAGGGTAACAAGCCCATATAAAACTAATACCAAAGAAGGACAAGAACCCCACAGAGCCCGGCTCATATCGTCCAATCTCCCTACTGAACCTGGACTCCAAACTGCTCTCCAAGATCATGGCTAGTAGACTAGCAACCATCATGCCCAGCATTATACACCCTGTTCAAGCGGGCTTCACCCAGGGCCGCTTTGCGGTCTCTAACATCAGGAGGGTACTGGCGGTACTGGACCAAGCGGGGACTGGCCGAGCCTCGGAAAATGCCATAATAACGTTTCACGCTGAAAAAGCGTTCGACAATGTCAGCTTCCAATGGTTTCGGCTGGTCCTCGAGCGGTTTGGCTTTGCGGGTCCTTTCGCACATCTTGTGTCCACCATGTACGCAAACCCCACAGCTCAGCCGGACACATCTCTGGTAGAATGCCACTCCATAAGGGCACTAGACAGGGCTGCCCCCTTCCACCATTATTATTCAACCTCGCCTTAGAACCCCTGTCGAGATATCTCCTCATCCACCCCAAGCTACACGGGATTAAAATAGGAAACACGGAATTAAGAACTGCGCTGTTCGCAGATGATATTTTAATCTTCACGTCTGACCCGCAGTCGGACATCCCACACATTCAACAAATCTTTATGTGTTTTAGAAAATGCTCAGGGCTTAAAATAAACTTTGCAAAACGTGAAGTGCTACCACTCTATCAAGCCAGACTGCCAACTTGGGCAAATGACTCCCCTTTTCAAATAGCCAAATCGCACATCACATATCTGGGAATAAAGATAGGCAGAACACCTCACTCCCTTTATCATCTCAATTTCCCACCAGTAGTATCCAAAATTATAGCCCAACTAGAAACATGATCACAATTGCCCCTCTCCTTCTTTGGCCGCTGCCACCTGTGCAAGATGGTCTCCTTCCCTAAACTATTATACCCACTGCAAACCATTCCCTTGCTGATGAAACACTTGGACGTACAAAGGCTCCATAAGGCCCTTTCCAAATTCCTCTGGCACAACCGCAAACCGAGGGTATCGCTTCAAAAACGTTTTCTCCCCAAACAGGAGGGAGGGACAAGCCTGCCAGACACACGGCTCTACAATCTATCGTCTCTTCTTCGATCAAGCCTAGACTGGATCTCCCACGGTTACCACTACTCGAACTACGACCTAGAGACTCAAATAGTAGCCCCTCATGATCTATCAGCTCTACTTCACTGCAAGCTCAAAAACCTGCCACCCACTCTCAGACATAACTTACTAATTAGAGACACAATACTGGCCTGGAGGGAAGTGAGGAAAAACTAGGGGTTCCCTCGCAGATCTCCAAATACCTACCGATCTGAGGCCATCCCCCCTTCTCTCCGGCTTCGAGTCAATCTATCTTTGCCTTTTGGGCAAGGAAGGGGCTAACCCTATTCCCTCACCTATACGATACTACAATGGGTACACCCCTCGTATTCCGGACCATTGCTGACAAATACAACTTGCCCCCTCATCATCATCATCTTTATATATGCCAAGCTCTGAGCTTCATCAGCAAGCTTTGCCCTAAAAAAGACAAACGCTTTGAGAGCTCTCTTAGACTCACTCATTGATATGGAAGCCTTCAAAATCGCGCATATTTACAAGCCCCTGTCATCTGCTACAGCCAAAGCTCTAAATGGCAACTTATTAACAGGATGGAACAAAGACCTAAATTCTCGGGAAGCCTCTCAACTCATACTCAAGGGCTACAATATAATTAGATCTTATATCACCAACGAATTCTGGCGAGAACAACAATTTAAAACCATTCATCGTGTCCCATACCAGAGATGCGATCAAACTCTCCAAGGCCAGAGTTGCCAGTGCTGCAAGGAACAGAAACCATCTTTACTGCATAAACTCTGCACTTGCCTGAGTATAGCTATCTTCTGGGACACTGTTGAAAACCTGGTGGCATTAGTAACAGTCCTGTGACCCCATAAAAACCACTATTTTCTTCTATTTGGCTTCTACAACTCCCCTACGGGACCTCCCCCTATACACCAGCTCAGGGCTATCCAAGACAACCTCCCATGGCTCATCACATGCTACATGATAGCCAGAAGAACAATCCTTAGACACTGGATTTTGCCCTCCCCCCACTATAACATCAGTACACCAAGATCTTCAGGCGCTACTCAAAAAGGAAGACCTGGACTTTTTTTTTAGTTTACATCGTTGTGCTTCCGCTCACTCACATCAACACCTAACCTACAACCACCACAGAAAGTGGAATCGCTATAAAGCCTACCTGAGGTCAGGAACAGTTAAGCTCCCTCTTGGCCCATGAACCATTTGATTGACTTCAGAATTCTCAGGTGATAAAATCCTCACAGGAAACATTGAAAGCACACCACGAGTCACTTCCTAGACGTTGGAATGGCGTCAGATGAACTAAGTCAGCAGGTTTAAATAAAACTGATGACAGGTTTGTTATACGTTCCTTTATAGCTATTTGATCTTGCGAGCACCTGGACTTAAGCAACCATCAAAGCTGCTCCTTCCTTGGTCACTCCCCCCTCCTTTCCCTCCCCTCCTGGTTTACGCCCATCCGTGTTCCCCCTCTCACCTCCCTCCCCTTCAGCCACCCTTTCCCCTTCACCTTTGCTTCGAGTTTTGTCGACCATGGAAATCGACATACCTGCTTATCATAATGTTGTTTCATCTTAGACAATACTGTGTTTACCTTTCTGTGTTGTTTTACTTCTGGCACACATTGCCTGACTTTTTGTTTACTTTGCAAAAACCCAATAACTATTATTTAAAAAAATAAAAAATAACATAAGTAATTCCAGCATCAGACAAGGCCTCCAGTGATGTATCACTAAATCAAGTCATCCAGTGAGGTAATCCATGTCGATCAATCATCTGCAATAATACTGTCAGAAATCTCAGGTAACATTATTGACTACATTTTGTTATCCTCAATTTACTATTGTCCCCACTTCTTTGGGAAAGAGCCACTTGTCCCTGAACATTGGGTGAAGGGTACTTTGCAAGGCAGGGGGAGGCTTTGATGTCCCCTGCAAGGTATCCCCAAATTTGGAAAGGCATGTTGCCTGGAATGGTACATGAAGGGAGGGCTGCATGTTCACTGCCCCCACCTTTGCTGGTCACCCAGGCTGCATATCTATACAAGAGTCTGGTTGAAGTATTAAGGGGGAACCCATACCTTTTTTTTTAATTTTCAAACACTACATACCCTCACAGCTGTTTGGAAGCTTTCTTTGTTATTTCTGTGCCAATATATTGCTTAATTATAAACCAGATCACATTGGGTTTTAATGTAACAATGTAAATAGACTCCTACTGACTTTTAAAGTGACTATAAATATATGCACATTTACCACTGTGTACATAAATTATACATGCTACACAGCTTTTAGATAATTCTTTGTACTAAATTCAGTGCCATCAAACATATCTTCATTTCTAGCTTTTCAGAACTGAATTTGTGATGCTCATGATGAAGTTAGCATTTTGCCAAACAGGAACAGCAACCCTACTTACCAATATATTTGTACAAATAAATACAAAATTAAATATTGACAAACAATAAGTAAGCACAAGTGTTATTATTAAGATTAATGTTGTCAGTGATCAACATAAAATTAAAATAGACATGTTTGACAATTAAATACAATTACATAAAGCTAAATATATTACTGCAACTGTCTGTTTAACTTACTAATTTGCATTCATCTATCTGCATTTTATTTCCTGTAAGACAAATGATTTGCAATCCATGTGTCATGAAGAATACACATTGTATTAATACGATTATGTGATCTGCTCTCCGAAGATATTGCTTCCTGTGTGGTAGGTGTTTTTGATTATGCTGCAGGCAAAGTGCATCACAACCTACACTATGAGTGGGTTTTTGTATAATACAAATCCATAAATCCAGGAATTGCATAACACTATATCAGCAGTCTAATATAACAAGAAGCTGGCCTCAAGTTTTTCTAAGCAAGTTTGTGGAAGACCTAGCAACAGACGATTGCTTTCTGCATACAAACAGTGCTTTTCTGTCAACAACCCTGCTTACTTTAGCATCCAAGAATGGCATTAAAGAAAAAAAAAAACAACCAGTTCATATCCTGCTTGATGTACAGTCCACCTTTTACTGCTCTCCTAATTTCCCTATTGGCTACAGAGCATTATGGGCATCATCACTGGTCAATATGGAGCCAAATAAATAAAAAGTTTTCACTTTGTCCATGAAGAGGCCCAGATCACTTTTTCTTTACTACACGGCTTAGTTTTTAAAGAGACATTTTACAGAAAAATTGACTGTTTGTAGGCAGTTGAATGTACCTGCACTATCATGCAGCAAGTGGTTGCCATTGGCTTGAACAGCTACAAGTTTATTAGGTTAAAATACGGATGCCTGTTTACAAAAATATACAAGTTATTTGTAATCTTATATACATTTATAAAAATCCCATGCAAGGAATTTAAGCAGAAAACAAATTCTCAGTAAAGTAACCAAAAAATGGCATCCTTTAGACTGAAAATAATGGTTACTGTAAGAGCTTTGAAAATGTGGAATGGCCTTCTAAAGATATCACTTCCAGGAGATTGAGTAGACAGTTTTAAGAGGATAGAAAACGTGTGAGGTGACTATAGCAATAAGTGACACCACATCCCTGTTAAGTGCAAACAAAAAAACACAAAGAGAAGAGAAAGTTGGGACTTTTTAGGTTGTCACTGTGCTTACCCAAGCAGAAACATGAAACAGTGAAATATGAATAAAATCAGTGTTTATTCTAATACATCCATATAAAAATATGATTCAACATGTAAAATGTCACATGTGGCCATAATTGTAAGTAACACTGTAGACAAAGGTAAAAGAATTGGGCCCAGCTCCCAGTCCTCTTGTGTAAGCCACCGGTTTCAAGAATGGGCTCCAAAAAAGGTAACAACATCAAAGCCACAGACAGATCGCAACGGGTTTCGCTATGTGCTTCATCAGGCGATCCTAATGGTGATGATTTGATAATATTTAGTGCCAGTATATAAGTTCCCAGAATGGCCGGGCATGTCACGACTAGACGCCCTGGACACATGGTGCAGAGAGGAGGACCTGCTACAATGGTTGAGACGCATGTTTGACACAAGGGTATGAGTGGGGTTGAAATCGGCTTCCTTTTCAAGGTGCTTAAAGGGGCCACTCCCCCTCTCCCCACAAACTCACCTACCTTTATACCTGCAGTGCCAGGAACACGTGCACTTGGTACAGGGTGTTCAAGCGGGGGTAGACTTAAGGGTCTCTTCTCCCGCTCCCCCCGATTCTCTTCTATATGCGACACACAGACACAGGAAATGATCCACATGCCCGGCCGATCTGGGAACTCATATACTGGCACTAAATATTATCAAATCATCGCCATTAGGATCGCCTGATGAAGCACATAGTGAAACACGTCGTGATCTGTCTGTGGCTTTGAAGTTGTTACCTTTTTTGGAGCCCATTCTTGAAACCGGTGGCCTACACAAGAGGACCGGGAGCTGGGCCCAATTCTTTTACCTTTGTCTATAGTGTTACTTACAATTATGGCCACATGTGACATTTTACATGTTGAAACATATTTTTATATGGATTTATTTAGAATAAACACTGATTTTATTCATATTTCACTGTTTCATGTTTCTGCTTGGGTAACCACAGTGACAACCTAAAAAGTCCCAACTTTCTCTTCTCTTTGGGTTTTTTGTTTGCAGTTTTAAGAGGATGAATGCTTTCCTAAAAGAACCAGAAGTAGCCAATATCTAAAAGAATAAATAGCAATATGTTAAGCCAAGGATTTATCTGACTGCCACCAGTGTGAATCATGGATTTTTACCTGTTAACGGGTAAATGTAGTGGTTTTGGTCAACTTCCTTTGATTTTTTCTTTTAATACATAGAACTTACTTAATGTCTCTAAGAAGAGATTACCGAATTGGATACTTCCTATCCAGACTCTCTCTCTATAAATGGTATGTACACAGGTGTAGAGATTCATGAATAATGGAAATTGTATTTAAATTTATTTCCGTTTTTTTATTGTAGTTTTTATTTAACGTAAACAGTCATATTTTGTGTATTCATACTTTCTGATTGGGGACATCTGTTAAATGTGGCTTACGGGGACACCCATAGGTGGTAAATAGAAGTGTTTTATTTAGATTTTATTTAGTTTTTTTAAAAACGAATTTTGTGACTGTCTAGCCATGATACTGTATTGAGAACTAGATATGAAGCCTAGATTTCTATGTCCATTTACTGTAGATTGAGTTATTAATGCGATCTCCCTAGACGCTTTTTAGTATTTCTTATGAGGATAATAAAAGTCCACAACAAAATGGCAGCACACGTAGACTACAAGAAAATGGTGCCCATATGTATAAATAGATTTATAGGATGCTCATCTTATAGAATTCCCCCTGGGGAATATACAAGACCCTGTAATGACACGCGTTGGGGAGGGGCACTGACTATCGCGGTACTAGGAACTAGCGTGGAGCTAGTTATTTCCATAAGAAGTGCCAGCAGGGCTTGTGTGAATTGGAGAGGTGATTCCCAAACATGGATTTTATCTTTGATGTTTACAGACTGGTGCGCTTGTAGCACCAGAAAAATGTAAGTACCTTGTCATTGCTTTGTATGCAAATAAATGCTTTTTTCTTTAAAGAACAGCTTTATTGAAACGTAACAATAGTACAGATATTTTGTATCCGAAACATCATAAGATGGGTAGGTATAACAGTATGCTCATATCAGTAAACTGAAATATGTATATAAATACATTTTCGATAACCATTCAGTCTTTGCTTCTCTCTTGCTCCTGTTAGTTTTTTCCGAGGAAGGCTGATTCTTAAGTGCTTTCTACTGTTTTCTTATCTCTTTTTTTTCTTTTTTTTTTCTTCTTCCCTCCCCCTTTTTTCCCTTTTGTTTTACCAATGGGTAAGCCCTAAAATTTTTCTCCATGGACTGTCTTCTGGTAAGAGAGCCGTTGCTAGTCAGGTTGGGAGCGGTCACCGGACCCCTAGCCTCCCAAGACTGAGTAGCTTGAGTCATGAGGTCCATGTCGAGTATGAGATTAGTGTACCGTGTGTCGTGAGAGGATGAAAATTTAGTAACTATATCGTAGCTGGGGTGTAAGGAAGGTGTTGACGCTATCCTGCCTTTGGTAATGTGCTTGGAGAAAGAGGGTAATTAGTTGGCATCTGTAAGAAGAGTTTGGAAGGATCCATAAGGAGGAGGGGAGTGGGGTAAGAGAGTGGGAAGGGAGAGGGAAAGAAATAAAAAGAACAGAACTGGAGAGGAGGGGGACATGTGATATAAGAGAAAGAGGCTGGGTGGCCTCCCCCCTCTTCACCCTAGCCCAGGTCTCATGAGCAGGTCTAATTTAAAGATCCCAATGGCGGGGATATTCATTTGTAGATTTGAAGTGCTGCCAACAAGCCCATGTTTCCCTAAATTTCGCTTGCGTTTCATTTGCTTGATGGATAAGATCTTCCATTTCTTCTATTTTATTAACTCTTTTAAACCAGTCTTTAATAGTAGGAGGGTTTGGGGATTTCCGGCATACTGGGAGTGCCATCTTCTCTGCATTTAATAAATGCATAGGTAGTGATTTTTGTAGTGCTTTTTGGGGATGGAACAATGATGAAGTAACATTTGTGCGTGTGTAAAGTCAATCAAGTAAGTGATAATTTGCGAGATTAGGCGGTAAATCTCTTTCCAGAAGGGAGTGATACGAGGGCACGTCCATCAAATGTGCAAAAGAGATCCCTTTTCTTTAAAGCATCTCCAACATGTTGGTGGTATGTGTGGAGATATTTTGTAGAGTATCAGTGGGGTTTTGTACCATCTGGAGAATATCTTGAAGCTATTCTCCTGGGCTGATACATTTACTGTGCATGCATGAGAAGATGTGTTCCCACTCATCGTTGGTCAGATCTATACCTAGTTCCTTTTCCCATTCTCTGCTAGCTTTGTTATATTTTGGTTCAATCTTTGAGAATAGAATAGCATAAATATCTGAGATTGTATGTCTTTGCGGGGAGTCCTTAGTGCAGAGTGTTTCAAATGCCGTGTAGGGCCTTCTAAACTTGGGGAGCAATTTGGGAATGTCAAGGAAATGTTTGATTTGCATGTACATCCAGAAGGAGATGTGGCATCCTGGAATTTGTTCTGCTGGACTTGTATGGGGTAAGAAATTGGGTCCAGAGAAGAAGTTTTCAGCTCGTATGTCCCTAGCCGGGTTAGTGTTGGGGTGATGTAGAAAGTTGTTACTCATTCCTGGAGGGAATTCTGGATTCAGGAGTATAGGTGTAAGAGGACCCAGCGCGGTGGATAGCTTGATTCGACGACATGTTTCTCTAAATGTGTGGAGTGTGGAATCTATTAGTGGGTGCATTGTACACTCTCTCGGTATGTAAGTCTCTGCGATCCAAGGTATTTAACGTATAGGAATTGATGAAAAAGCATGTTCAATGTTTACCCACGCTTTCATTTTGGAGTGTAAGTTCCAGTCAGCAATTCTGGTGAGCTGGCACGCTTGATAGTACTTCCCAAAGTCAGGGAGGCCAATACCTTCCTTCAACTTTGGGATCGTTAACTTCTCAAAGCTTATTCTGGGTCGTGATTTCCCCCATATAAATTCCGAGCAAGCACTGTGGATTAAGATAAAGAAAGCCTTGGGTAGTTTGATTAGGACCGTCTGCATCGCATAGAGGATTCTGGGAAGGACATTCATTTTGATGGCAGATGCCCTGCCGACCCATGAGAGTTTGCTCTTAGACCAAGACCTTAGGTCAAGCTGAATGCTCTGTAGTAAGGTCAGAAAATTCTCAATGTATAAGTCAGATAAGTGGGATGGTAGTTGGATTCCTAAATAGGTAATCGCCGATGGGCCCCATTTAAAATTATAGTTTTGTTGGCATTGTTCTAGCGAGACAGTGTGATATTTAGTGCTCTAGATTTCTCTAGGTTTATTTGAAGGTTAGATAATGTCTTGAATAGAGTTAGATCTTTAAGTAAGTTGGGTAAAGAGATATGTGGTTCCGTCAAGAACAGGAGAACATCATCGGCAAAATCCGCTAGTTTGTACGTGTTCTGCTGTATCTCAATTCCCTTAATGTCAGGGTTTGCTCTTGGACGACGGAGGAGCGGTTCTAATGTCAGTATGAAGATTATTGGGGATAGAGGACATCCCTGTTGTGTTCCATTCGTTATTGAGAAGACATCCGATAGGTGGCCATTTGCATGGACCCTGTCGGTAGGGTTTGCGTAGAGGGCCGAGATAAAGTGTAACATGTGCTCTCTCAAACCTATGGCCTTGGGAGCCCCCGTCACGAAGTCCCAGGCCACTCTATCGAATGCCTTCTCAGCATCCAGGGAAAGGAAAAAACCTTGTTTAAATGTTTTTCTGAGGCAATGATGAATACTAATAGCTTTCAGTGTGTTATCTCTTGCTTCCCTGCCGGGTATAAACCCTACTTGATCTAGCGAAACAAGTTTGGGCAGGAGGGGTAGCAAGCGATTGGCCAGTATTTTTGCATACATTTTTAGATCCACATTAAGGAGGGAGATTGGTCGGTAATTGGTTACAAATGTTGGATCCTTGTCTGGTTTGGCAACCACTGTAATGTATGCCGTCAGAAGGTCTCGTGTTGGTGAGGGGCATTTTGTGAGTGTGTTGAATGCTTTTAGGAAGTGTTGTTTGAGGATATCTGGAAAGGTTTTATAATAGTTAGCTGTTAGACCGTCTGGACCTGGACTTTTACCCGGTTTAATTTGTTTTAATACTAGGTCTAGTTCCTCGGATGCAATCGGTTTTTCTAGATCTATAGCCTCTGCGTCTGTTATAGGGTTAGGGCTGAATTTTTTTAGGAGATCGCTAATCTCTTTGTCTCTATTTGTGGTCCGCTCATGGTGTGCTTGGGGATCTAAATTGTATAATTTTGTTTAATACTGAACAAATTGCCAGGCTATATCGGTATTGGTCACTAATTTCTCTCCTCTGGAGTCAGTAAGGGAGTGAATGGTATTTGCTGCTCTTTTGGCCTTCAGTGATCTTGCTAGTAGTTTACCCAATTTATTCCCATATTCATAAAAAAAATTTTGAGATAAAATGTAATTTTTTTTAGTCCTTTTATCGATTTCCTCTAACAGGTCTTGTCTGGCTTGTATTAGTTATTGTAGGGTAGAAGTTGCTTGATATGTTTTCTGAGCTAATTCTATGGTAGTTATTCGGGATAGTAGTCCATTGATACGTGCTTGTCGGTTACGGTTACGTTCAGCGGCAATAGCTATGAATTTGCCGCGTATGACGCATTTGTGGGTTTCCCAACTGATCATTGGGAAGATATCTGAAGTGTTGTTTTCTTGGAAGAATTGTGTTATGCTTTCCATTATTTTGCAAATGGATGTCTGGTCTGAGAGCAGGTATGGATCCAGGCGCCACTGCGGTGAGATTCTGGGGAAATCCTGAAACATAAGTGTTACTGAGATTGGGTGATGATCTGAGATGTACATGGGCTCTATGGTGGCCGCCTTTAATAAAGGAAGATCTCTTTGGGACACTAGGAAACAGTCGATACGAGAGTAGCATTTATGTGGAGTCGAGTAGTAAGTGCAATCTTTTGTTTGGGGATGTAAAGTTCGGCAGGCATCATGTAGCGAGAGATTTTGTAGTTGTTTTCTAATTGACGTAGAACCTGAGGAGGTGTCTAGTAAGGGATACAACGGGACATTCAGATCTCCACCCATAATCAAGATACCTTTTTGGAAGTCGAGGATCTGTTTCGTTAGGGAACGGAAAAACTAGACTTTGTGTTCGGGGCGTAAACATTTGCTAAGGTTATGGGTTTCCTGTGGAGTTTACCTTTAAGAAGAAGGTAGCGACCCTCCGGGTCTGTCCAGGGTTCTTCAACAAGAAATGGACATTTCTTTGCTATCAAGATGGAGACCTTTTTTGTTTTAGATGATTGATTTGACGCGTGGAATATTGTGGGGTAGCGATAGTTGGTCATATTTGGTGTGGAATCAGCTCTGAAATGAGTTTCCTGTAGGAAAACAATATCCGCTCTGTGTTTATGCATAAAGGACAATACTTGGGTTCGTTTCTCGGGGACATTCAATCCATGTGCATTCAGGGTAATGAGTTTTAGGGTACTCGACGAACTGCCTAAGGCTGGGGGGTTCATTTTATTGAAGTTAGCACTCTACGTACGTGGAGCTCTTTTTTTTTTCCTCCGGATGAGACCCGTGCTTATCTTGCACTAGAGGGGGGGAGAGAGGGAGAAAAAAAAAAGAAAATGGGGGGGACAAAGAAGAGCAGCACACAGGAAAGTGACAGTACAGACGAAAAGTTTAGTCAGAGAGAGAAAGCTGAGTGTGCTTTAGGGAGCTTTTTAGGTGGGGTATGTTCAAAGTCATTTCGAGCAAACTTTTTACAGATCCGGCGACTTGCAAGAACCTGATCGCGTGTCCAAGTGTACGTACCAGTGTCCTAGTAGGGCCGGAAAGGGTCAGTGATAAGTTTACGTAGACGAGATAAATCGAGAATCTATATGATCATGGGATACCACTGTGCTGGGTTGAATTTGTTCCCGGTGGGAAGAGAGTCACTAGGATAGATCAAAAGAGGGAGTTAGTCAACCAGTCGGTGTCACCTGATCTTATTAATTCTAGTGTTAGGGGAGGCTATGGGGCGTATAACTATGGGGAATAGCACCAGTTTAACTATATGTGTTCTGGGTTGTTTTATTATTTTACTAGGGTTATGGAGGGTAGAGTGTGTAGTGCTGGAGAGTCATGTACTTACTCAGTACGAGGGGGCAATCGTCTCTGATAGTCATGTAGGTGAAGGTGAGGGATCTGTCCGAGTGGCAGTAGTCGGCGTTGTTGGTGGCTATAAGGTCAGCAAAAAGAGAAGACAAACTGAACAAGTTAACTATAATAACCTGTAAAAGCAACTTGGTTTTTGGCTGCAACTCAATATATGATTCTTCCTGTTATCATAAAACTGCAGCAACTAAGAACAGGGGATTTAACCATTTATAGTACCCCAGATCTGCGGTGACCCCCTCCTTCTTTGTACCTGTTAACGTGTAAACTATTATGACCTGGAACCCTAGCTACAAGAGGACTCACTCCACAGTGGGAGGAGTATACCCCCCTCTGTGAGCATCCCTCGACTTCTCCAAACCATGTAGGTAACAATTATGGAAGCGCAAAGCCTCACACTAAGGAGCGCTTTTTACCGAAAATCAGGGGAGGATTCGTCCTCCTAGTGTATGATGTTTTACTAAGTATAACTCATTGGGAGTATGCACCTGGGAGAGGGGAAGACGAGTGGAGCTCATTGTCTGTAAATCAGTCTCTAAGGGACCCTTAACTGTTAGGAAAGAGTGAGAGTCCGCAGTTACAGTTCAAAATATGTTTCTGAGGCGTGCTCTGCTTTACTGTCGCCGGGGACAGTAGGAGGGCTCGGCACACTTCTCCCTGGATATGCTTCATTGTCCGGTGAACTTAACTTAAGACAGCCTGTTAGTAGACTGCGCCGAGGGTTAATAGCACTCTAACTCATGGAGAAGCAGCTCTATTTAAACTTCCTGCTTCCTGTAGCAAGTGCTGTTCGTTCTATAGCGTGTACCCGCCCTTCCTGAGCAACTTGTGCCTGTTAGCTGTTCCTGTCTCCTGTTCCTGTGACCCGGCTTGCCCGACCTTGTCTGAACTCCGCCTGAACCGACCCTTGGCTTCCCTACGACCATCCTATTGTCTGATCCTTCTGCACTTCTGCTGTCAGCCCGTTAACGAACTCTGCCTGTACCCGACCATCCGCCTGCCTGCTCCTTTTGTCCCTCCTAGCCTGCCTGTTGCCGACCCGGACTGTACGACCACTCTTCTGTCTTGCACGAGTCCCAGTGGACCTACACGCACCACCAAGTGTTCCTGTCCAACCCTCGTGCCCCCCTGCGCTCCTGAACTCCCTGTTTGCTCTATTAGGGGTTCTCGAACCAGGGCCGCAAGAGAGGTTACCCCTGCAGAAGTCAGACTCATCCGCCAGGTACGTGACAGCAACGAACAGCCATGCCTGAGTCTGCGCAGGGGACCTCTCCCATAGACGAGCTGTGCGTGCACCTTGCTGGACTCACTCGAGCCGTCCAGACCCTCCAGGATGACTACACCTGTCTGGAAGAGAGAGTTCGGGGACTCATTACCTCCACACCCACCGGGTCGCTGTCTCTTATCACTCGCACAGTGGTCACTTTGCCAAGTGAGCCCAAGGTGCCTATGCCTGAACGTTTTTCTGGAAACCGCAG
>BLSH010205918.1:41219-73997 GCA_018402905.1 Glandirana rugosa
ACACGTTAAGGAGTATATAACGTGAGACCCATATAAATTGTGGGTACCAAATACTACTGTCGACAACTTACCCTACAAACTTAAGGACAGCGGGGAAATTTCATTCAAAACTATACATCAAGGACCAACCATTATGAGTAAAGGTTTTTTACATAAAAAGGGAATGAATAAAGGGTAAACTCCAACTTGCCATTAGTAGGCATGGCTGTGATGGCTTCTAGGGAAAACCAGTGAAACGCTTGTTGATTGGCTGCCCTGCAGCTATTCAACATGCGTGATCAAATACCTGAACCCAGAATTCGAACCCAAACTTTTTTTCAAATGTCCGGGTTCGGGTCCGTGTCACGGACAACCCAAAGTTCGGTATGAACCCGAACTTTACAGTTCAGGTTCGCTCAACTCTACTCTTGAACACTAATGATCAGAGTATCAACCTCAAATGGGAAATAAGTAAGGGAAAAATACATTTTTTGGAAATGAGTATTACCAACCAGGAACTACATATCAAAACTTACTTTAAAGGGGCGACAGGAATTCAAACATCCCATTCAACAGCTGTCATCATAAACCATGGGTGTTAAATATACCCAGAGTGCAATATATGAGGAATTGCACACACAAGGAGGATTTTGAGGTACAATTTAATAGACTCACAGGAATGTTTAGAGATAAGGGATATGATAAGGAGTTCCTGGATAGGGAACTAGAAAAAATAAGACTGATGGATAAGGAATCATTAATCAATGATAAGGGGCCAAGGGAGAATATAGGGGATATGGGTAGTACATTAATATTTGATTATAATATTCAGTTTAAGGCCATGGAACAGATTATCAACAAGTTTTGGCAGGTTCTGAAGCAGGATAAGATTATTGGGCAAAGGTTACCCGATAGACCTAGATTTGTATACAAAAAAGCCCCTAATCTTAGAGATAAGGTTGTCATGAATGTGGTTGAACCACCAAGAGATGCTAATTCCTATCCCATTATTTGATTTTTGGATCAAATCTCTGATGACCAGGGCTGATTCTTGTTCCTGAAAGCACTATTAATGGTGAGAGGATGAACTTGACCAACATCTAATTACCAAACACTAATCAGATTGTAGCTCTTGAGACATGTCTATATAGATTGGAGAGCTTTGCAAAGGGCATTCTGGTTGTGAGAGGAGACCTGAATGTCACCCTTGACCCTCATTTAGATGTGTCTTGAGGTGCATCCCACCTTTCCTACTCCTTTTTCAAGAGATTTACAAGGGCTCCTCATTCCCATAGATTGGTAGATGTGGGACATACAGTATCTCACAAAAGTGAGTACACCCCTCACATTTTTGTAAATATTATATTATATTTTTTATGTGACAACACTGAAGAAATTACACTTTGCTACATTGTAAAGTAGTGAGTGTACAGCTTGTATAATAGTGTAAATTTGTTGTTCCCTCAAAATAACTCAACACACAGCCAATAAACCTCTGGCAACAAAAGTGAGTACACCCCTAAATCAAAATGTCCAAATTGGGCTCAAAGTGTCAATATTTTGTGTGGCCACCATTATTTTCAAGTACTGCCTTAACCCTCTTGAGCATGGAGTTCACCAGAGCTTCACAGGTTGCCACTGGAGTCCTCTTCCACTCCTCCATGATGACATCACCAAGCTGGTGAATGTTAGAGACCTTGCACTCCTCCACCTTCCATTTGATGCTCAATAGTGTTTAGGTCTGGAGACATGCTTGGCCAGTCCATCATCTTTACTCTCAGCTTCTTTAGCAAGGCAGTGGTCACCTTAGAGGTGTGTTTGGGGTCATTATCATGATGGAATACTGCCCTGCGCCCAGTCTCCGAAGGAAGGGGATCATGTTCTGCTTTGGTAGGTCACAGTACATGTTGGCATTCATGGTTCCCTCAATGGACTGTAGCTCCCCAGTGCCAGCAGCACTCATGCAGCCCCAGACCATGACACTCCCACCACCATGCTTGACTTTAGACAAGACACATTTATCTTTGTACTCCTCACCTGGTTGCCGACACACATGCCTGACACCATCTGAACCAAATACGTTTATCTTGGTCTCATCAGACCACAGGACATAGTTCCAGTAATCCATGTCCTTAGTCTGCTTGTCTTCAGCAAACTGTTTGTGGGCTTTCTTGTGCGTCATCTTTAGAAGAGGCTTCCTTCTGAGATGACAGCCATGCAGACCAATTTGATGCAGTGTGCAGCGTATGGTCTGAGCACTGACAGGCTGACCCCCCACCCCTTCAACCTCTACAGCAATGCTGGCAGCACTCACACGTCTATTTCCCAAAGACAACTTCTGGGTATTGCGCTGAGCATTTACACTCAACTTCTTTGGCTGACCATGGCGAGGCCCGTTCTGAGTGGAACCTGTCCCATAAAACTGCTGTATGGTTTTGGCCACTGTGCTGCAGCTCAATTTCAGGGTCTTGGAAATCTTCTTATAGTCTAGGCAATCTTTATGTAGAGCCACAATTCTTTTTTTCAGATCCTCAGAGAGTTCTTTGCCATGAGGTGCCATGTTGAACTTACAGTGACCAGTATGAGAGAGTGAGAGTGATAACACCAAATTTAACACACCTGCTCCCCATTCACACCTGAGACCTTGTAACACTAACGAGTCACATGACACTGGGGAGGGAAAATGGCTAATTGGGCCCAGTTTGGACATTTTCACTTAGGGGTGTACTCACTTTTGTTGCCAGCTGTTTAGACATCAATGGCTGTGTGTTGAGTTATTGTGGGGGGACAGTAAATTTACACTGTTATGCAAACTGTACCCTCACTACTTTACTTTGTAGCAAAGTGTAATTTCTTCAGTGTTGTCACATGAAAAGATATAATAAAATATTTACAAAAATGTGAGGAGTATACTCACTTTTGTGAGATACTGTATGCTCCAAGTTGACTCCATAGACTACACAAACTATTCGGCCCCTCACAAAATGTGTTTCCATATACAGTAGATCATTCCTTTATACAACAGATGATCTTCCTAAGGTGTCCTATTCAGAAATAGGAATTATCTCAATTTCATTGAACATGCCCTGGTCTCCACTCTTGACTCTAAGGGACATGTCCCCCAGTGCTTGGAAATAGTGACTAAATGAGTCATGCCTTCAGTAACCATAAGTTCATTTTCTACTGGACCTAGAACTGAAGAGGTTCTTTGAGGAAAATACTTAACCTGATATTTCACTGTTGACCACAGGGGTAGAAGAAGAGATAAAGTCACAGAGATTCAAATCCCTGGACCAGTAAAGCAGCAACCGATGTCTCCGGCCTCAGGTACTGTGGGGGGGATGGGGAGGGGGTCCAGTGTAAGTTCACCTTACAGATTTTCCTCTTTCTCTCACAACACACAAAAAAGATTTAAAAATATGGGATAGGGGTACCTTTTTCCAGGTTTAGGAGAAATTGGTATCTTAAAAATAATGTACTTCAGCGCTTCATTTTTCTACTTCAGACCCTCCCTGTCAAAATGCCAAGTTCTTTTCTCAAACAAGTTTATTAAAAATTTTGTAAATTCCTATGGGTTAACAAGCAACACAGAGTGAGTGCTGGTAAACTTGCAAAACATAAGTTGCAAGATGTTATCAACTTTCTTGATCCCGTCTTCTTTCACAGAGCAGTTCATAAGGTTAGGGCCTTAGACTGGCATAAACATGATGACACAAAACTCTGGATTTGATTGGAGCAGGGTCAACTGTGCTGCCCACTGCAGAGTCTGTTATGCATGCCATACTCCCAAAAGACCTTAGTTTACCATCACCTGCTGATAGGAGTGACTCTTCAGGCACTTGCGTGAGAATGACAACTTTTCTCATGGGTATCTGATCTTTACCACTACTCTCTGGTTATTGCAAAAAAGTAGTTTGGGACTTTTAATGAGGCACACGAAAGAAACCAGATGCCAGTCAAAAAATGTTTGTTTATAAATCATAAAAAGGTACAGATCATATGATAAATACCATATTGGCAAGATAATACATATAAAAGAACACATTTAAGTCAATTCTGGTCCACATACAATTATTTATGTACAAAATGACATCACATAAAGTTTAAAGAAAAAAAACATATATGCATGCATCATGTAAGCTCTACATGTTTCGTGGATTACACCACCTCGTCAGGAGCAAGTGCATGCAGGGACAATATCTATAAAACAAGAGTAGTATGTAATATATGTGAAGCTCAAAACATCAAACAATTATCCCTATAAGGCAGGGAAAGTGTTGGTACACATCCAACAAGGGATGAGAGAGAGAGGTCAAACTTCCCTACTTACATGTGAACTGTGGTTCTCCAGACTAGGCTATTGGACGGATGTGCGGACCACCCCCATTCGCCCACACCGGGAGCTGAGGGGGCCGGAAGCCCAGGGCCCAGCAGATCCACAGAGCCCCAGAGGGACAGGCCACCCACACTGACACATTGGTTTTGTTAATGCCCATGGCTCCAAGTGATCTATAAAACAATGTGACATGGTTATTGGTCATCCCTCTTTCCTTCCATAAATAGAAGATTATGATTTTCAGCTTCTATTACCCATGGGAAGGTATAGGGTTCAAAGCTTTACTAATCCCTCAGAATGGAAGACACTTCCCGACATTCAAGTTATGACATATCTTCCCTTATCTTAAAGGAAAGCCACACAGCTTCACCATTTTCTCTTAAAACTCTTTGTTTATTAAAATTTATCAGTTGCCCTTATTTGAACAAATGTGGCTTGATTTTTCTTCCATGTAACATGCTCTGTCTTACTCATACAAATTGATAAACCAACTGCCATCAGACTCTGTACCTCCATACCTCCTAAAGTGGGAGAGGGATCTTGGACTGTCTCTCACATCTGCCCAAAGAGATAATATTCTGTACTTCGTCCAAAATCATCTGTAGCAATTCAGATAATGGAATTGGCTTTTAAAATCTTATCATAATGATATAGAGTATCCACCATCTTGCACAGTTGCTTTCCTCAAGTCTCTCCAATCTGTTGGTGATGTGGGAAAGAGGAGGGTATGTTTTAACACATTTTATGTTTTAACATGTTTTAATTTTGGGATCGCCCATCTCTTAGGGGTTTCTGGGAGCCAGTACAGTTTAATGTTAAAGTGATATCAAAGTCTTGTTTTTTTTTTTGTTTAAAAATAATAAACATGCTATACTTACCTGCTCTCTGTGCAGTGTTTTTTGCACAGAGCAGCCCAGATCCCCCTCTTCTTGGGTACTTTGCCAGCACTCCTGGCCCTTTCCTCCTGCTGAGTACCCCCACAGCAAGTCCAGTCAGACACAGAGCCATGGCTCAGCCCCGCCCCCTCTCTCTCCTCATTGTCTCAATGGCTTTGATTGACAGCAGGAGCCAATGATGCCTGCTGCTGTCTCTTAGCCAATTAGGAGGGAGAGTGCCAGACAGCCAATGGTCTCATGCAACATTGCTGGTTCGGGATGGGGCTCAGGTATGTATTAGGGGGCTGCTGCACACAGAAGGTTTTTTATCTTAATGCATAGAATGCATTAGGATAAAAAAAACCTTCTGCCTTTAGAACAACTTTAGGGAACTCACAAATGTTGACCTTGGAAACAGCTCTACAGCATTCCTTTTGGACCGGAATCTAGGCGACGATACAGAAACTCCCTTTTGATTCACTTGATCAATGCAGCCAGAGAGTATATTTCACTCAAATGGAAACAAACCATTCCCCCTTCTGCAGCTCTGTGGTTTTCAAAAATTGAGGATATATACACTATGGAAAACCTTAATGCTACATGTGACCACAAAAGTGAGCAGTTTAGAAAGTCATGGCTCTATTGGGTGGATTTCACTCACTCGCAGGAATATGGAAATGCCGTTGTCACAGTTTCATTTTCTCACTCCATTGCTACTGAATAAACATGCTTCTGCTGTTTGGGTATATATTGATTTGTGGATGCTCCCCATCTGGACCCACCCCCCTTTTCCCCCTCCTCCATTTCCTTCCTTACCCCAAAAAATAAAGTGATTGTAGATCACCAGAACACTAGGGACAGGAATCGCTGGCAATAAAACTCTTAATTTCTCAATTAAAGTCATGAACAAAAATACTACCACTGATGCAAGCTAAATTAAAATGTTGACAACGTTGTCAATCACAACACAGTTGTTGCCTGCCACAAACCACATTCAGCACATCTCACAATGACTCAAAGGGATTCATGAGCAAACTGTCAGTGATATGAAAGGCATGGACTGATAGCGTAATGGACAGCTAAAGTATGATAGTCCTATGCAAATAATTATTGCACAATTCCTGATGGGCTTGAGTGGCTGAAAATCAAGTGTCCGTGAAGGGACAAATGCTAGGCTGGGTAAGGTGAAAAGGGCAACCTGTAGTCGAGAGTCACCACTGTGGCTGGGATGGGAGCTCCGTTGCTCCGGCTGCTTCCTACCACCCCAATCAACACAAGCTTCCCATACACGTTTAGCCACTGTGGTGGCTGACAGATCTGCTGAGCTGCAGAATATCAATGTCCTCAAACAGGGGATTACAAATGCTCACCACCCATAGTCTGCAGCGCGGTGCTCTACCTGCATCCAGTCTGTGTAAACCACACTTCACTAGTTGCCACACAGTCCAGCAAAGTCCAACCGTAGATGACAATCACCACAGGTTCTAAGTCTAAGCCTCAATAGTTGCACAGGGTGGGTCCAGCAATGTCACATGAGCTGTGGGGCTGACGCATTTTGTCCGACCAATCACCGGACTTCCTCAGAGCTAAGGAGGAGCTGACAGGTGGGACCTTAAATATCATAATTTTCGTTGTTGTTAATTACTTTGACCACTAGCTGTCACCCATTTAATCTGCGCACAATGACGCTCACCACCATACAAATAGATATACAAAAAGAGTGATCCATACATGGCATATTAGATCAATCGAACCAAAGGACAAATGCACACAGATCATAAACGGGATCCATTAATGCAGGAGAGAAGAGGGGAGGTACTAATATTTGTGTTCATGGCCCATATATGGACAATAACTTGATATTTAAACATATTAATGAATCCCCATGAATAAAGATAACGATAAGGAAAGGGGATTCATGCAAGTCCTTTATAATTAAAGAACCAGGTGGCAGGGGATCAGAAGCAGTAATGGGGAAATCAGACAAAATATAACTGAATGGGGGTCCAAAGGCTTGGCCACCTCCTTACTGCATTGAAGGGCTAGGGCTCCAGGAACACGGACAAATTACATTCCATGTTTAACCCCTTCTGCACCATAGAGTCCAGAAGGTAAATCCACATTTTCTCCTTCTGGAGCAATATGGTGTCGAAGTCCTCCCTGCACAGTGGCAACTGCAGAACATGAATACCCTTAACCTTTAATCCGATGGGGTCAACTATATGGAACTCATTAAAATGCAAGGCCAGAGGTTTCTCCTCCCCCTCTTTAAATGTCTTTATGCTGTTAATATGCTCACCTATCCGTACCTTCAAAGGTCTTTTGGTTTTCCCTATATAGGCCTTCCAGCATGGAAAGGTGAGCATATATATCAGTCTGGAGGTAGAACTGTTAATTAACTGTCTGATGCCAAACTATTTGACGTTATCTACATCCAAAAATGTATCAGTTTTGTCCACAAAGCAACAGATATTGCACTTCCCACATTTATACATGCCTGGTCTAATTGGTCCGCCTAAATTCAGAGTGCACTAAGCTGTCATTGAGATTTTTGGCTCTTTTCAAAACCATCAATGGACGAGGTCCTACTATTTCCTGCAACAGGGGGGTTTTGGTAAGAAGGTGCCAATGCTTGGCCATTATCTCACGGATTTGTCTCCATTGGGCTCCGTAATAGGCAATCATTCTAACTGGGGACTGTGCTGGAGTGGCCATTCTGGATGACCCGTCCCTGTCTCCCATCAACTCCATTCGATCTCTAGCACTTGCTCTTGCCATGGCCCTTCTGAGATTTTTATGGGAGTATCCTCTCTCCCGGAAGCTTGCATATATATCCCCTGCCTCTTTCTGAAATTGTGAAAAAGAGGAACAATTCCTGTGAATATGCATAAATTGGCCCATGGGATTGCCCTGTATCAGAGAAGGAGGGTGGTGACTCGTGGCCTGGAGTAAGGTATTCGCTGCAGTGTCGTTCCTAAATGTCTGTGTTTCAAGATGTCCATCTCTAATGCCAATCCTAAGGTCCAGGAAGGGTAAGGACTCCTCCTTCCTTACCCCATCTTTGCTTGCTTTTGTTCCTTTCAACTCCTTTTGTTTTTCTTCCACTTTTTTATTTTTTACTTCTTTCCTTTTTCTACCTCTATATTCTACCATAGCTTAATGTAAGAATGTGGGTTCACCGCATCCCTAGCCTCCCACACTACCTTTCAACCCCTCCTTGACTCAGACAAACAAATATTTTTGTTCTCCCACTTAGTGCGATGATTTAGGTCTGGGATAGAGTTGAGTGGACACCTGGATGTTCGGGTTCGGCGGGTTCAGCCGAACTTCGCGAAAAAGTTTGAGTTCGGCCCCGAACTTGACCCAAACTTGACCCCGAAGCCCATTGAAGTCAATGGTGACAAGTACTTTTGGGCACAAAAATGTCTCTAAAAAAGTCCTGGAAAGGCTAGAGGGCTGCAAAAGGAAGCAAAATGGGGGTAAGAGTAGGACAAGTGCCCTGCAAACAAATGTGTATAGGGAAATAACTTAAAATCACATAAAAAAAATGGAGGAGGAGGTGGATGTGGAGTAGGAGGTTGAGGAGGCGGTGACCGTGGCGGTGTAGGTGGTGTAGGTGGTGGAAGTGGCGGTGGAGGAGGAGGAAGAGGTAGCCAACACTGTTTGTTTTTGTTTTTTTTTCTAATTGGGGTAGCCCCCAAAATATTGAGACATATTAAAAAAAAAAGGATACGTTCACTTAAGCCGGCATAAATGGCTATTCTGCACAAGGTACAGACAAGGTATAGACAAGCCTTGTGGCATCCATGCCTGGTTCATTTTAATAAACGTTAGCTTGTCCATGTTAGCTGCAGACAGGCGGCTGTGTTTGTCTGTAATAAGGCCCCCTGCCATGCTAAACCCACATTCAGACAATACACTGGCTGCAGGGCAGGCCAGCACCTCCAAGGCATACAGGGCAAGCTCATGCCATGTGCCCAATTTGGAGACCCAGAAGTTGAATGGGGCAGACCCATCAGTCAGTACGTGTACGTGTCTGCCTCCTGCTAAGACGTTGCCTATCAGCTGGTGGTGCTGTTTGTTGTGACATGCTGCTGACAAAGCTTTTCCACATTTCGGCCATGCTAACCCTGCCTTCTGAGGTGCTGGTGGTGCCACAGCTGCGTTGGCGACCTCTTCCTCCTCCTCTGCCTTCGCCTTGTGCTTCCACTGAGCCCCCAGTGTCATTTGGGAATGCCCTCAGCAGCACGTCAAACAGCATGCGCTTGTAGTCATGCATCTTCCGATCATGCTCCAGTGAGGGAATTAAGGATGGCACGTTGTCCTTGTAATGGGGATCCAGCAGGGTGGCCACCCAGTAATCAGCACAAGTTACAATGTGGGCAACACGGCTGTCGTTGCTCAGGCACTGTAGCATGTAGTGGCTCATGTGTGCCAGGCTGCCCAGAGGCAAAGACAAGCTGTCCTCTGTGGGAGGTGTATCATCTGTGTCCTCCGTATCCCCCAGCCACACTCCAGTGATACCCACGAGATGCGTTGGGTGCCACCCTGCTGTGAACACGGTTCCTCCTCCTCATCCTCATCATCCTCATCATCCTCGTCCTCCTTATCCTTGAGAACTGTGACCTGGCTTGACATTTTTTTACCTGGCCTATGCTGGTGCAGATACCCACCCTCCGAGCCACTGAATGACTGGCCTGATTACTGTGGAACCGTGGAAGATAACTCTTCCTCTTGTGCCACATCCTCTTCCATCATCGCCCAAAGTGTTTTTTCAAGGAGACATAGAAGTGGGATAGTAACGCTGAGAACAGCATCATTGGCACTGGCCATGTTGGTGGAGTACTAGAAACACCACAATATGGTACACAGGTCTCAAATGGAGGCCCACTCTTTGGTGGTGAAGTGGTGCTGTTCCGCAGAGCGACTGACCCATGCGTGCTGCAGCAGAAACTCCACTATTGCCTGCTGCTGCTCGCACAGTCTCTCCAGCATGTGCAAGGTGGAGTTCCATCTTGTGGGCACGTCGCATAAGAGGTGGTGAGCGGGAAGGCCGAAGTTCCGCTGCAGCAAAGATAGGCGAGAAGCAGCAGGGTGAGAATGCCGAAAGCATGCACAGACAGCCCGCACTTTCTGCAACAGCTCTGACATATCCGGGTAGTTTTTTAGAAACTTCTGCACCACCAAATTCAGCACATGCGCCAGGAAAGGGATGTGTGTCAAACCGGCTAGGCCCAGAGCTGCTACGAGATTTCGCCCATTATCGCACACCACCAGGCCGGGCTTGAGGCTCAGTGGCAACAACCACTCATCGGCCTGTTGTTCAATGACTGTCCACAACTTCTGCGCAGTGTGGGGTTTATCCCCCAAACATATTAGTTTTGAAACAGCCTGCTGTCGTTTCCCTCCCCCTGGATGTGTTGAAGTTGGTGGTCAAGGTGTTACGCTGACTGAATGAGGAGATGGTAGAAGAGGAGGAAGCGGAGTAGTAGGAGGAGGCAACAGGAGGCAAAGAGAATTGCCCTGCAATCCTCGGTGGCGGAAGGACATGCGCCAAACTGCTATCCGCCTCAGGCCCACCCACCACTACATTTGCCTAGTGTGCAGTTAGCGAGATATAGCGTCCCTGCCCGTGCTTACTGGTCCACGTATCCGTGGTTATGTGGACCTTGCCACAGATGGCATTGCGCAGTGCACACTTGATCTTGTCCCCAACTTGTTTGTGCAGGGAAGGGATGGCTCACTTGGAAAAGTAGTGGTGGCTGAGAACCACGTACTGTGGAACAGCCACCGCCATTAGGTTTTTAAAAACTGTCCGTGTCCACCAGACAGAATGACAGCATTTCAAAGGACATAAATTTTGAAATGCTGGCATTCAGGGCCAGGGATCGCGAGTGGGTAGGGGGGTACTTCCTCTTTCTCTCCAGTGTTTGGGAGATGGACAGCTGTAAGCTCCCATGGTGTGGAAATGCTTGGGGACGGTGGCGGACATGGTGGCATTGCTGTCACATTGTCTGTTTGCTGGGTGGCAGGACACTGGCACTGTAGAATTGGAGGAAGAGGCCGAGGCAGCAGCAGAAGAGGAAGCAGGAGGAGCCCGAGACCTTTCTTGGATTTTGAGGTGCTTATTCCATTGCAGCTCTTGCTTTGCATGTAGATACCTGATTGTGCAGGTTGTGCTCAGGTTTAGATGCCTCTCTTCAGGCTCTGATTGCACAGCGTGCAAACCACTCCTGTCTTGTCATCAGCACATTGTCTGAAGAACTGCCATGCCAGGGAACACCTTTAAGCTGCCTTTGGTGTGCTAGGTCCCAGAGTGCGGTGGGTAGTAGCAGGCGTGCTTTCTAGGGGACGGTCGCTCCGCTTTTGCAACCTGCTTCTTCTTTTGCTGTACTGGTGCCTCTGTGCGACCACCACCTCTTCCTCCAAACTGCACATGTCACTCGCATGACCTTCATTCCATGTGGGGTCTAGGACCTCATCATCCTCCACATCATCTTCCACCCACTGTTCACCACTGCCCTCCTTGTCAGTCTGCACACTGTAGAAAACCACAGCAGTTGGCACCTGTGTTTTGTCATCAGAGACGTGCTGCGGTAGTGTTTCCATGTCCTCATCCTGAACCAGAAGTGGTTGGGCATCAGTGCACTCAATCCAATCTTCCACTTTTGGGGCAGGGCTATGTGGATGGCCCACGGAATGCACACCAGCAGAGTCATCAAAAAGCATAAGAGACTGCTGCATGACTTCTTGCACAGACTGCTTGGCTTATTTACAAGGGGCTGAGGTGAAAGACAGATGGCCACGGGGTTCAGGTGCCAACTCTGAGCTTTCAGCAAGGGACCGGGAGGGAGACAATGTGAAGGAACTGGAGGCATTTTCTGCCACCCAATCTACTATCACCTGTACTTGTTCTGGCCTCACCATTCGTTGAGTGGCATTCAGGCCTACCATATAACGTTGAAAGTTCTGTCGGCTACTCGCACCTGAGGAAGGTGTTTCACTTGGGTGTGTAGCTGGCACAGATTGACCACGTTCTCTCCTTGCAACAGGAGCTTCACCAACATCACCAACACCAGCAGCACCACGACCATGTCCTTTATTTGACGCTCTCCTCATTCTGGACGCAAATGTACTATTTAGCACAATTTATATTATTTTTCATAACGCTAATCTGTCCCTCACACCAGCAGCAGGAACCTCTCCATACACCAGTATGAGATGATTTTATAACGCTAATCTGTCCCTCACACCAGCAGCAGGAACCTCTCCCTACACCAGTATGAAATTATTTTATAACGGTAATCTGTCCCTCACACCAGCAGCAGGAACCTCTCCCTACACCAGTATGAGATGATTTTATAACGGTAATCCGTCCCTCACACCAGCAGGGAACCTCTCCCTACACCAGTATGAGATGATTTTATAACGCTAATCTGTCCCTCACACCAGCAGCAGGAACCTCTCCCTACACCAGTATGAGATGATTTTATAACGGTATTCTGTCCCTCACACCAGCAGAAGGATCCTCTCCCTATACTAGTATGAGATGATTTTATTACGCTAATGTATCCCTCACACCAGCAGCAGGAACCTCTCACTACACCAGTATGAGATGATTTTATAACGCTAATCTGTCCCTCACACCAGCACTAGGAACCTATCCCTACACCAGTATGAGATGATTTTATAACGCCAATCTGTCCCTCACACAAGCAGCAGGAACATCTCCCTACACCAGTATGAGATGATTTTATAATGCTAATCTATCCCTCAGACCAGCAGCAGGAACCTCTCCCTACACCAGTATGAGATGATTTTATAATGCTAATCTATCCCTCAGACCAGCAGCAGGAGCCTCTCCCTATACTAGTATGAGATGATTTTATAACGCTAATCTATCCCTCACACCAGCAACAGGAACCTCTCCCTACACCATTTTGAGATGATTATATAATGCTAATTTATCCCTGCCACCAGCAGCAGGAATCTCTCCCTATACTAGTATGAGATGATTTTATAACACTAATCTATCCCTCACACCAGCAGCAGGAACCTCTCCCTATACTAGTATGATATGATTTTATAACGCTAATCTGTCCCTCACACCAGCAGCAGAAACCTCTCCCTATACTAGTATGAGATGATTTTATAACGCTAATCTGTCCCTCACAGCAGTGGCAGCATCCTCTCCCTACACTAGTATGAGATGATGTGACATGCAGCGCTACGTGACTCCAGCTTATATCGAGGCTGTGTCACATGATGCACTGGCCAATCACAGCCATGTCATTAGTAGTCATGGCTGTGACGGCTTCTAAGGGCAGACGAGTGAAGCACTTGTTGATTGGCTACCCTGCAGCTATTCAAAAGGGGCAAAAAAATACCCGAACCCGGACTTTTTCTCAAATGTCCGGGTTCGGGTTTAGGACACGGACACCCTAAAGTCCGGTACGAACCCGAACTTTACAGTTTGGGTTCGCTCAACTGTAGTCTTGGACAGTTATTTCCCTTGTTGTATAGTTAAAGAGTTTCTTGCAATTTGGAGGAAGCAATTGGTACAAATTCTGCATAATTACCTTCTCATTTCTGTACTATGCTAGCTCATGACACTTGACTATCTGTGTTTTTTAAATCTCAGGATATTTTGTATCATTTGTTTGTGTTGGCACTTTCCATATGTTATTAATGTTGGAATATTGTGAGGTATGATATTCATTGTGCCTAGATGCATTCTCTGAACATAAAAAAAGAATTTAAAAAACTGTTCCAGAGTGTTCAGGGAACATATAAACAGCCCTTTAAGGAGTTGTAGATGCTGGGAGGTGGGGAGGGCTTTACGATCATGTGACCGTCATTATTGGCTGTCACGCCGGTCACATGATCGGAAAGCTCCCAATTGCTGTTTGTGATCGGGAGCTTTCCGTTAGCCACCGGTAACTCTATCCGCAGCGTGCTCTTGATTCGCAAGTATGCTGCTGCTTGGCACCAAGGCCCACTCGCCAAGGGGCTGCATATTTGAGTGCTATAGCAACAAGAGGTTAAAATTTCAGCAGTTGTGGGGCGGAAATTCCTGCACACTGTGAAGTAAGTGGCCTGATATGAAAGTAAAATGCTACCTTATTAGATGCTATCTTAATAGGAAAAGGTAGCATTTCCTTATTAGGGTACCACCTAAAAAGAATGTATACTATTTCTCCATAACTCCTAAATGGTTAAACGTGAAATCCCCATTGAACTCCATGCAAGGTTCCTGTTTGGGAGGCTTGTAAGTGAACTATTACATGGTTCTTTGGGTCACTTTTCTAGTTCCTTGAGTGATTCAGATTTACTAGTGAGCTGTATTACTAACCCTGGTTTGGAGTGTGGCGATTTCCAACTTTCACAAATTGATTTACTCAATCCTAGTATAAATTAGGTAGAATGGGGATTGGCCACCTTATTAACTCATTCAATTCAAATGAAGTAGTGCTTTGTTGATGCGGGAAAACACAATGGGATCAGTTTAATGCTTGTCCCCCTCTTGCACAAAAATACCTTCTATTTACTCCCAAACTGATTAGTTTGTTTCAGTGAGTGAAAAGATAAACGGGTACCTCCAGTTATAGTGCACAATGTTATGTATTCCAATTTGTCCCCCTCCATTGTTTCTCAATCTGCTCAGGCACCAGAAATATAATTTAGATGTAGGGGAAAAATTCTTCAGTCCTGTATAGGTTATGACTGGGACAACTCTTCAACATTCTACTGGAAGCTAATGGAGCAATAGGGGAGCAAAGGAAAGTCAAGTATAAGATGCTGTGGAGGCCACCTTTGCCGTTACCCTGTTGCTTTTCCCAGGAGAAAGCAAAAGGTTCACTTTAGACTGGTAAACATGTAAAAATTACATCTACCTGCTTTTTGTCTATTTAGTATGTAATATCAAAAATGCAGATTGGGGATACTTCTTTCTTTAGATTACATTTAAAGGATACGTTCACCTTTTGGAACATTTTACATGCTCCCACCTGTATTTAAGGTGGGACATATAACATGATTCAGCAGCTGCAGCCTCTCCCCCTCCCCCTTCCCCAGTGACAGTGGGCAGGCATCGTCTCAGGGTGCCCACTGTCATGGTTTGAAAAACAGCTTGTAGTTTCAATGAACTACCATGTCACTGCTGACCACTTTTGTAGTTCATTCATTCTCTGTCAGTGTGTATCTTTCTGTCTGTACAAGTTACAAGCAGACAGATACACTGAGAAGTCTGCAGGAATCTTGCATGGCACCAGCGATTGGCTGAGCGCAGGTGCAAAGCTTTCCAGGCCTCAAAAAATAATAAATGCACATTTTTTACCTGCAAAGGATGTTAATTTATTATTTTTTAAAAAGATGAACGTATCCTTAATGTCATACTTCTTCAAACTTCTTTCATTTTTAAATATGTACTGTAACTATTTAGCAACATGTAACAGTGCTAAATATCATTTTCAGAATCTGTCCTTTTTAGGCAGTCAAAGAGAATTGTGGGTCATCAAATGCCTCCAATGCACTGAATAGAATAGCAAATGGGGGACCTTATGCCTAACCTTATGCCTAACTGTGTGCAATATGTTTTGCTGTTCAGGCCCTATATAGTGTTGAAGGCTTGAAGTAAACAACTCCAGCATCTGTAGTAGTTGGAGTGTTAAAACCAAAATCTTTTGTTTTCAATTTGGCAAAGAGTGATAAGGGGTTACTCCTGTCAAATTTGTATTGCTATCTGTCTCCATGCTATGAAGATTTACTCTCTCTATTTGTTATGACGAACATGGTCACTGGGACTTAAAGTGGGGGAAATGACAAAAAAAACTGAGTTGTCGTCAAAACCAGAATATTGGGGCAATCATCCAACAACACTTGTTCCATTGACAACCATATTGTGGGGAATTCATTTTGGAGAGATTTCCTCTCACTTTCTGTTGTGTCTACAGAATAGAAAATCTCTCCAGTGGGGCACACATGCTAAAACAGGGAGGGGGATTTTTATGTGTACTTTAACCCAATGAATTAGTCCATAGAACTTGCCATCTTGCATTAAATTGAATATTTAAAATGTGCACACTCAATTTCCATTAATTTGGCCCCTAAAATTTGTATGCCAAACTTTACCTCATTTTTACTAAATGCTAATGTTTTTGTAGTATGGGGTGGTAAAATATAACTATATAATATCAAATTAAAAATATTTTTTGTTTTGACTGAAGTGTTTTATGTATTTAATGTGTACCAACAAATACAAAAGAAATGGTTTATGGACTAAGAAACACTTTGCAGTTAAGTTAATTTTAAATGCCATGCAGCACTTTTCAAAGTACAGCTGTTCAAAGCTTAAAGTTTTACATGAAAGCCCAAAGCTATCTTTACTATGACGTGGGAATTTGCTAAGGCTATCTTTATCTATTAATTTTGTTCTAAACTGAGCAGTTTTCTACACTTTCAATTTTACACACCAGTATTCATTTTTGACTTAAGGGCATAGTGGACAGCTGCAGAGTGCAGATTTAACTGGATATTGGCAGACTCTTTCTGGAGTATAATGTTACCCTAAGGTGCGACTATAGTTTAATTCAGGTTTATGAGTAAACACGTTGGAATTTGGTTGTCTTTACTACAGCAAATGGTTTTTGTAGTTAGTTGTATCATTTGAAATTGATAGATATTTCTGACTTTTTAATAAAAGCAAATTGGCTTTTCTAAAGCTGTGTTTAAGTCTCTAAATTTCACCATTGCTCAATGGGTAAATGCTTCTATCCTGTTTGTCACAACGAGATAGCTTCTATTATATAATACCTTTCCGAGTGCCTTTCCGAGCATATGCCAGACTCATTTTAACATAAATGTGTGTTTTAAATGCTTATGCTTAGAAAAGGCCTCATATGTTTTGCTTTAAAAATAAAATTATTTATCAGAATATATATTTTTCTTTTTAAATTTATTGTTGAGGTAGTGAAGACTTAACTTAAACAAAGATTCTGAATCGCTGAATTCTAGTGTCAGCTTGTGTCACAGGACAGATTAACTTTTTATCATTGTTAAATATATCATCCTGCTGTATTTTACTGTTTAAGGATTAATTGCACTTTAAAAAACCATCTTAACTACATTGTTGTATTCAGGCAAACAAAGCAAGCATTCAAACATAACGCTTTCCTTCCTTTTTATGAGTAATTTATTTAGTAAATTCCCAAATGAAGCAACTCGCACAGTTAACTATACTGGGATTTTATATTAATGTTTTCACAAAAGACTGTTGGTAATAACACTGTCATTCACTTCCTTCCTCTGACTGAGTGGAACATTTGCAGACCCTCTTAAACTCTCACAGTGAGAGTGATATTGGTTATTGATTCACTACAATTTAAATGTGATACCTTTACCCAAAATCTTCTTATTGCTCCTTTGATGTGATGAACAGTTTAATTAACTAATAAGAAGGAATTGAATATGGGTGGGCTAGCTTTTACAGGAAAATTGAGATACATACAGCTTAACTACAGATAAACAACCAAATGAACAGTTGTAATACACATATGACCTTGTTTATGTGATAAAAAGTTTGTATCCATCCACTTTGTGACTCTTACAGCCCTGCCAGAAAGCACAGCCAGGAGGATGACACCGTTGGTTTCACCTTCCTGCCCACATCCTAATTCAATAATAACAGACAAGAAACACACTGATAAATCACCAATATTTCTAATTTTCCTCTTCTCCTGCCAGCACATGCTGAAAAAAAACTAATTCCCTCCTAAACTGCTATCAAGACATATTTAGGCACTTATGGTAGTTGTATGTAAAGATAATTCGTAATTATTTTGAAAGCATGCACAACCACATTAGAAAGCCTTGTTAGAAAGCTCCTCAACATAGTCTATATTCTACTACTATTACAGCTAAGACAATATTAAAAAATATATATATTTTTTTTTTAGTTAGGCTGATATGATTTTTAAATTTTTTTAAATTTTATTTTCAATTTCAGAGCAGCTAGCAGGTAGAGCTCTTTGCACATATGTTATTGATCTTTTTACCCCTATGATGAAAACAGACTGTTTACAGAGCTCAAAGGTGAAAACTGACATTTGCGCAATTAAGTGAGTAGAGCACGATCCTATATAGGAATGTTATGGCTGAGGTTTAAATTGAATACTGAATGCTTCAAAGAAGTATTTGTGTTGTGCTTTCTCTTTACATAACCCATTAAAAATAAAAACAGACTTTTTGCTATCAATTTTGCTTTATGGTAATTATGGATGCTCTTAACATGCACATTTAACTGAACATGATTTCTTGCTATCAATTTTGTCTTATGGTAATCATTGCTGCTTTTAACATTTACGTTTAACTAAAATGACTTCTTACTATATACAGTATCTCACAAAAGTGAGTACACCCCTCACGTTTTTGTAAATATTTTATTGTATCTTTTCATGTGACAACACTGAAGAAATGACATTTTGCTACAATGTAAAGTAGTGAGTGTACAGCTTGTATAGCAGTGTAAATGTGGTGTCCCCTCAAAATAACTCAACACACATCCATTAATGTCTAAAACCTTGGCAACAAAAGTGAGTACATCCGTAAGTGAAAAATGTCCAAAATTGGGCCCAAAGTGTCCATATTTTGTGTGACCACCATTATTGTTTTTATTTTTTAAACATATTTTATTGAAAGTTTAGTTAGGTACAGTAGGTTTAACTTGGAATATCAAAGGTTGAATTACAAAACAAATATTCAGTAAAGTCCAGATAAGTTATTAACAGAGTACATATGAGGGGGGGGGGGAGGGGGGTAACCACTATAGCTACTGCAGTATGATACAGTAAGGAACTAAAGGTGAGAAAGAAAAACAACAAAGAGAACATTAAAAATAAGGTGAAAAACGCCAGTTAAATCATAGTATTTCACAGCAGCACATCTACATTAAATAATAATTTTACCATGCGATAAATTGCAAAATAAAAAAATCAAGCAGTGCATAAAAGAATGACATTCCATCAAAAAATGTTTCATAAAAATTAAGTTCATAAACTCAAAAAGAAGTGTCCATCATAGTCCAAAAGAATCCAATAAAGTGAACATGCGCAATATAAGGTGCTTTGTTCATAGACTCCAGAAAAAAATCTAATATTTCTGCCACCAGTGCTCCAATATACTCAGTGGTCACCCATAGCAATACAGCTTTCCAGAAATAGCCTTTCAAACAGCATGTCAGGCCGTGCTCTTTATCCAGACCTCAGCCGTTGTATTATCGCAAGCAAGTCACCAATCAGATGAGGGGAGACAAAGCATATAACTTATAACCTTATGCATTTACATTGATTAAAAACAAACAGAGCAATAGTTACTCATAGGCTGTGATGTCCCCGTTTCATATCCGATCCGTCAAGTGGTGAGCATGCAGCCTCCTCTCAAGTTGCCGTATAGTTATTCCCCTAATGTTTCGTCATTACAGACTTGCTCACAAGGGATAGCTATACGGCACAGCAACTCATGTTAAATACAATTCACATCAGGTGGCTGAAAAGTAAGTTCCTACCTCCGTGATCCATTCCTATCAGCTCCAACTGCACTGTTAACCCTACATATGACTTAAAGAGTGTTTTATCCATATGTGCTGTTAACCCTTATTATCCCAGTTGCGGGGGAATGTTGTGGTAACCAAATCAGCTAGTTTTTACGGGTATTTAACCCATAAACCCCTTTGGCAGTAACATAATATAATATATTTTAGATGGAACAAAATCCCATCATATAGTGTAGAAAAATGAGTTGATCACGGAACTAGTGCTTACAGACAAATTCAGTATATAATTAATTTATCAATAACTGAAACACCCTTATGAATATTCACGGCCAATGTAACCACTAGACCTGCTCTTACTAATTCAAGCATCATATTAAATGTAATTCATATAAAATAAATACAATCCAATAGATCATAGGATAAAATAAAACCATAACTATTTATTAGCCACAATGAATCTGATAATAAAAAACGGAACCCTTCCACAACCATCAGGAACCAAATTCAAGGGACAGTCCCTCAATTGCTAATAACCTTCTACATTAAATATTAAGTGGCTTTCTGTTCATTGACCAACTGAAGCATAGTAAACACAGTTTACTATGCTTCAGCTATGAACGAACACACTGAGCGAGTGTGTTCACTGTAAGTTTGGATCTGGATTGGCGCTCCCCAGATGGAGTGATAATAGGTAAGTATCCCCTTAATTAATATGGATCTCTCTCATGTGAGGTGCTGAATATAGGTATGACATACAAGGTAAAAGGAATAAAATCCAAACGCAATTGTATCCAATTTTCTAAAAATGTAAAAATAACGTAAAAAGTGTTGATGTGCTAGTATCGCTATATACTTATGGTAGGATGAATTTTTTCTTCATATAAGGTGCTGGATGTGAGTATGTTTTGCAAGGTAAAAGGAATAAAATCCAAAATCAAGTGTATCCAAGTTTATAAAATTAAAAACTTATAAAGTGATAATATGCTAGTATCGCTTTGTAGTTTAGTATCCTCGAGGTTAGATGTCATATATAGTGCTCAGTAGAATGGCATATGAAAGTGCTTAAGTGTCTCCAAAATAAAATATGTCCAATAGGAGTTTTGAAAAGTGCTAATGTGCTAGTATCGCTGAAAATGAGGATAAATGAAAACGTGGTTTCCCCAAAACATATAAAGTGCTTAATAATTTAGTACATATATGTACCTAGGGAAGTCTAATGTAAGTACTTGAGCATTAGACTTCCCTAGGTACATATATATATGACACTTAAGCACTTTCATATACTATTCTACTGAGCACTATATATGACATCTAACCTCAAGGATTTTATTCCTTTTACCTTGCAAAACATACTCACATCCAGCACCTTATATGAAGAAAAAATTCATTCTACCATAAGTATATAGCGATACTAGCACATCAACACTTTTTAAGTTATTTTTACATTTTTACAAAATTGGATACAATTGCTTTTGGATTTTATTCCTTTTACCTTGTATGTCATACTTATATTCAGCACCTCACATGAGAGAGATCCATATTAATTAAGGGGATACTTGCCTATTATCACTCCTTCAGGGGAGCGCCAATCCAGATCCAAACTTACTACCCTTACTCCCTTATAGGGAGATACCACTGGAGGCAGCATACCCAGCCATTGGTTCAAAAAGAATCCTAAGCGCGGGTTTTTTCACTCAATAGAGTGTGTTCACTGTATTCATTTAGAAAAAGAAGGGGCCATTAAAGGACATATTCACGAGCCCCTTCCCCTACTCTCCACTCTGGAAGGGCAACACAAGGTGAAGTTCAGGCAATAGGGGGCATTAACACTGCATGCCGTGATTAGGGTATGCTCAGGCACACCTGCCACACGCCATGTGCACGCCTATGACAAAGAGTATTTTCCATTAAAGTACAAATAGATTTCAAAATAGACACCCACTAATAATTCCTACCAAACACCTAGCTATAAAAATTACACTAGGTTATTAATAATCACTGATAAAACAATTTAAATCGAATACTATGTTCAAACCACTGGAACTCGAAGTACGTAAAAAATATATCCAATGGGTCTCTTTTTTAGAAAGCTCCCTGACCCTATTAGATCCCCTCCAATTGGGTGGAACTTTCTCTACTCCCCAAAATTGAAGCAAGGTGGGGTCTCTGTTATGTACCTGTCTATAATGTAGAGATACGCTGTGTTCCTTGAAGCCTTTCAGGATATTGTTCACATGTTCCCTAACTCTTACTTTTAAGGCCCTCTTAGTCCTACCAACATTCATTAATCCACAGGGACACATTAGTATATATATATATATATATATGTGTGTGTAGTATCACACATGATAAAATGGTCAATTGCTATTTCTCTCCCTGTATTGGTAGACATTAATGACTTACGTAGTCTCCCTATATTTCCTGTATGCGTACATGCTTTGCATTTCCCGCAGGCCAGGAATTCCCTCAGTTCCGGCCATAAGGAAATTTGGGAAGGTGGGTCAATGATCACCTTATTGCCAAAACTCTGAGCTCTCCTATATACAAAACTGAGTCTCTGTGGTAGTACTGGTGCCAGTGTTCTGTCCATCAATAAAATGTGTTTTGGGTGTGTACCGCGCTTATGGGTTTAAAGTTGTGACTGCTGCCTTCCAAGGAATCCCTCCCGTAGGAGGGAAGTGGTATTGAAAGGGGTGGTGCTTGGATATGGCGCTGTCTGAGTGGAGGGAAATAAATATGTTCTAAATGTCCTGTGTACATATGTTTTGGTGGGATATAAGACTATGATCACCAGTCATTAAGTTCATATATATAAAGTGCAAAGAAGAAAATTTGTTTTAAAGTGTTTTGTTGCTGATTTTTGGTAGTGCAAGTGCTAGTATTAATACGCTAGTATTTGTGCAAATTGGCTAGAAATTAATAGTAAAAAAGTGTACTGTGAAAACTCCAAAGTATCCATATATCAAATCCATAAAACAAGGGTGACTCTAAAATGATAATAGTGGCAAATATAAAACTTCACAGTATCCATATATCAAATCCATAAAACTAGGGTGACTCTAAAAATGATGATAGTGGCAAATAAAAAATACCGTAATAAACAAACAATTAATTGTACGTAAATCTCTCCGTGCGGACAATAATATTATTCTAATAACACAGTTATTTCAGCAATCAAGTATAGTGATGGTCTCTCTTGATTTTAAAACACAGTTTTTCAGATAAATTCCGTGACTTCTGGTGCTTGTACAAAGTGTGGTGAATATCTTCTTATTTTGTTTGTGACAAATGGTGACTTTTCATTCGTGCTCCCCCTTATGGTTCCCTGCTTACCAAAGGGCACTACCCCTGCAGGGGTCAAGTACCTGTCTTTTTTATCCTGAAGATCTGGTCCTCTGGGTGGGGTTCTCCTCCGTTGGTTTTGTGGGGGTCTCTGTGTTCCAGATTTGTTGTCACCTTGGGTTTGGCAATTTCCTTATGTTCCGGGCTTTCCTTCCACCGTATTTATGAAAGAATAGAGAGGGACTCCATAGTGTAGGTTGTACAATCGTATCCTTAATTTTATTAAAAGGTATAGGGGATACAATATAACGGAAAAAACACGGGGATATTTCAAATAGGTGAAATATTGAAGTGTGGAGGGGATAGAAAGGCTGTTAAAAAGGTTGGGGATATCCTTTTTGTTTGGGTGTCCGAGTTAAGTCACAGAGCCGGAGCGAGGGAGCTCAGTGGTATTGCGGGCTTTGCAGCTCACCTCGCTAGTTCAGCGTGCATTCCAGCTCCTTGCACTGAGAAACCGGATGTGACGTCGGACTTCCTGCTAGGTCAGCTGACGCGTTTCGTCCAATGACGTTTTCAAAGGTGTCCTTTCAAAGCAAAAAAGCAAGATTTCTGGCTCTCACAGGCCTGTAGCTTCTTCTTTAAGAGGTTCCTCTGTCCTCTACTCGTTACCTGTATTAATGGCACCTGTTTGAACTCGTTATCAGTATAAAAGACACCTGTCCACAACCTCAAACAGTCAGACTCCAAACTCCACTATGGCCAAGACCAAAGAACTATCAAAGGACACCAGAAACAAAATTGTAGACCTGCACCAGGCTGGGAAGACTGAATCTGCAATAGGTAAGCAGCTTGGTGTGAAGAAATCAACTGTGGGAGCAATTATTAGAAAATGGAAAGACATGCAAGACCACTGATAATCTCCCTTGATCTGGGGCTCCACCCAAGATCTCACCCCGTGGGGTCAAAATGATCACAAGAACGATGAGCAAAAATCCCATAACCCCACAGGGGACCTAGGGAATTACCTGCAGAGAGCTGGGACCAAAGTAACAAAGGCTACCATCAGTAACACGCTACGCCACCAGGGACTCAAATCCTGCAGTGCCAGACGTGTCCCCCTGCTTAAGCCAGTACATGTCCGGGCACGTCTGAAGTTTGCATAATCCAGAAGAGGATTGGGAGAATGTCATATGGTCAGATGAAACCAAAATAGAACTTTTTGGTAAAAACTCAACTTGTCGTGTTTGGAGGCGAAAGAATGCTGAGTTGCGAAGCATGGGGGTGGAAACATCATGCTTTGGGGCTGTTTTTCTGCAAAGGGACCAGGACGACTGATTCGTGTAAAGGAAAGAATGAATGGGGCCATGTATCATGAGATTTTAAATAAAACCCTCCTTTCATCAACAAGGGCATTGAAGATGAAACATGGCTGGGTCTTTCAGCATGACAATGATCCCAAACACACCGCCTGGGCAATGCAGGAGTGGCTTTGTAAGAAGCATTTCAAGGTCCTGGAATGGCCTAGCCAGTCTCCAGATCTCAACCCCATAGAAAATCTTTGGAGGGAGTTGAAAATCCGTGTTGCCCAGCGACAGCCCCAAAACATCACTGCTCTAGAGGAGATCTGCATGGAGGAATGGGCCAAACCACCAGCAACAGTGTGTAAAAACCTTGTGAAGACTTACAGAAAACATTTGACCTCTGTCATTGCCAACAAAGGGTATATAACAAAGTATTGAGATGAACTTTTGTTATTGACCAAATACTTATTTTCCACCATAATTTGCAAATAAATTCTTTAAAAATCAGACAATGTGATTTGCAGGTTTTTTTTTCCTCATTCTGTCTCTCATAGTTGAAGTGTACCTATGATGAAAATTACAGGCCTCTCTTATCTTTTTAAGTGGGAGAACTTGCACAATTGGTGGCTGACTAAATACTTTTTTGCCCCACTGTATGTAAGCCAATGTCTATGTTTGTTGAGGACGAGTTTGTTGTGGTTGTCCAGGGCAGGTGCAGGGTTGTCCATGAACCCAAAGAGGAGTGGGAGTGGGTCCTTGCAGGTAGTGTACCCTGAGATAAAGATAGCAAATTTCTCTACTTGAGTCCAGAAAGTGGAGATGAGAGGACAATCTCAGAGCCTGTGTTTTAGGAATGGTTTATCGGCGTAGCACCATGTGCACTGAAGAGGTGAGGAAGTTGACATATTTGTTGAGTAGGTCATGTATACCCGCTGTAAGATCTTAAGCTGCTATTCTCTCCAAAATTCATTCTTTATAAATCCCTGTGTAGTGTTATAGCCCTGTAGTGCAAAGTCCATGTCCGTCTCGAAGGAAAATTGCCTTGACCAGGCTGGGGGTGGGTTTTGGGATTGTGCTTTCCATAGGCCAAGAGAGAGGGGTCTGTATATGTCTGAGGTTTTAAGTAGATTGTCTGTCAGGAGATTGTCCATGAAGGAGGGTTTGAAGCGCTTCAGTCTGTCAGACCAGACTGGTGGCAAAACTTGTAGCCTGATTAACACAGAGGAAGTGGCTTTTGGGGAGGTTGTAGGTTGCTTGCAGCTGGGAGAAAGGAAGTGCTTTTCCTGATGTGGGGTCAAATAGTTGGGCATGCGTTTTTAGCCCCTGGAGAGACCATGAGGTTAGTATGCTCTGTTGATCAATCAGGGGGGAATTGGGGTCCCCCATGAGGGGCAGAAAGTGAGAGATGGATGAGGGGAGATTCAGTTTAGTTCTAATTTCCCTCCACGCTATGTTAGTGTCTCTGATTAGCAGGTTATGTTTCAGAACGGGTGGTAGATTACGTAGATTGCAATGGAGGATAGCAGCTAGATTGTGTGGAGCAGACATCTGTGACTCTAGTTCGTGGTTTGAGTATCTGGAGGAGCCTGACAGCCAGTCCAAACCTACTCTCAGGAGGCACACAAGGTTGTAATTTCGTATGTTGGGGAGGTTAGTGCCTCCTAGGTGTTTCAGGAGGGATAGTTTGGCTAATGCAATATGTGGGTGTTTTTTTTCCATAGGAAAGATGAGAGGGCCTTGTTTATTGTCTGAACATCTTTGTGCCGGAGCAGTAGAAGGATGGTTTGTAGTGGGTAGATCAGTTTGGGGAAGCTAACCATCTTATAAAGATGGCTTCTTCCTAGTACAGAGAGAGGAAGGTTGGTCCAGTTCTTCATTTCTCCTATGATTTTTGTGATAACAGGGGGGATGTTGAGGTTGTAAATTGAGGAGGGAGACGTTCCAATTTTTATACCTAGGTAGGTTATGTGTGAATTAGTAACATGGAATATCGAGTCGGTTGACCATGGTGGTGGCCTAGTGTGGAAGAGGGGTAGGACTTCGCTCTTGTTAAAATTTATTTTGAGACCCGTATATGATCTGAACTTGGTGAAAATCTCCTGGATTTGTGGGATATCGAGTTGGCGGTTAGAGGAGAAGATAAGTATATTTTCGGTAAACGGGGCCACTCGGACTTCCTGGTTACCGATTCGAATTCCATGCAGCTTGGGGTGCGTGAGGAGATGTTTAGAAAGGGTTCGATGGCTAGATTAAATAGGAGGGGGGACAGGGGGCATCCTTGACGCATTCCTTTGGGGAGGGGGATTTTGTTTGATATTATTCCTGCTGCAATGACGTTGGCATATAGGGCTGTATACATGGCGTCGATAAGGTGGACGAAGGGGCCAGCAAAGTCAAATTTATGTGGGACGAGACCCAAACAGCAAAAACTGACGTTATCAAAGGACTTTTCGGCATCTAACGATATTATGACGTTGTCACTGAATGAGTTGGTCCTGGCGTGTTCCAGCACCGCAAGAACTTTGCGGATGTTGGAGGACGCAGAGCGACCCATTGTGAAACTTGCTTGGACGGGGTGTATTATTGATGGGATAATTGTTGCTAGCCTTTTAGCCATGTTCTTAGAAAGGATTTTGGTGTTGAGGTTCAATAATGAGATAGGGCGGTAAGACCCTGGGTCAGTCTGATCTTTACCTTTTTTTGGAATTATTTTAATGTGTGCTTGGAATCCCAAGGGGGGATATGGACCTCCCCTGAGGATTTGTTGATAGAGAGATGTTAATGAAGGGGTGAGAGTATCTATGTTATTTTTTATAGAATTCTGCCTTGTATCCATCTAGACCGGGGGCTTTGTTGGATGATAATGATTTTATTACTTGTTTGACTTTGGCCTCTAAAATCGGGGTATTAAGTGAGTTTAGTTGGGCGGGGGTAATTTGAGGAAGGTGTACTTGGTCTAGAAAGGCTTGCACCACAAGCTCGTTAATTGGGTCCTTGCCATATAGATTAGTGTAGAATGCTTCTAGTATGCTATTAATGTCTTTGGGGGAGGTGGACAAGAATCCGTTAGGGTGTTTTAGAGCATTGATATGAGTGGGGGTGTATTTGCCTTTGCTCAGGCGGAACAATAATTTCCCGGCCTTGTTGCCATATTTGTGATATTGCAGGTCTAGGTATGCCTGTTGGTACCGTTCATGGGCGAGGGCCCAGTGGTCAAAATGGTCTTTAGCTGTTTTCCAGCCCTTTCTTTTTTCAGGGGTGTTTTGAAAATTAAGACGAGCTTGGGCTTCGCGTAATGACTTACTAGCCAGATTGTAATGCCTGGTGATTTTCTTCCTAAAGCCGGCACTGAATAAAATAATATTCCTGCGCAAGACAGCTTTGTCTGCCTCCCAGAAAAGGTTTGGATCACAGGTGTGTGCTGCATTTGCGGTAGAGTAATCCGACCAGGTCTTATTAATCAGGGAAATCAGATCTTGTTAGTCGGCTAGATTGGCAGGAAATCGCCAGGTTCTAACTGAATTGGGGGCATTGAGGCCTGCTAGGATAAGGGAGATTGGGGAGTGATCGGAAATTGCTGTGTCAAGGATTTTGGGGTCCGTTACATTTTGGAGGATGGAGGGTGAGCAGAGAAAGTAGTCGATTCGGGACAGGCTATGATGATGGTGTGAATAGAAGGTCTATTGTTTTTTTGAGTGGGTTGGCCAGTCTCCATATGTCAATAAGATGTAGGGCATCTACAAATTGTTTTAGGGGGTGGTTAGGGGGCTGTGGGGGGCATACAGAGATTCTGGTTCCTGATGCTCTATCTTCCTGGGGGTCCATTACTAAATTAAAGTCTCCTCCTATGACAACTGGGAGGTGTAAGAGAGGGGCTAAACGGGCCGTGAGTTTTTGGAAGAAAGTTTTGGTGGGGGAATTGAGAGCATAAACGTTTGCCATTACCAGCTCTTTGGTTTTAGTTTTAAGTTTAAGGATAAGGATTCTACCCTCCTCGTCTCTATCTTCAGACACTATCTCGCATTGAACCTTCTTGTGAGCAAGCAGGATCACTCCAGCTTTGTTTTTAGATGCAGGTGAGCCGAAGACTTGGCCGACCCACAGTTTGTTAAGATGGGAGAAGTCCGCGGATGTGAGGTGTGTCATTTGCAGAAGGGCTATATCAGCCTTCAAGCGTTGGAGGTGGCACAGGACTGCCATTCTCTTGTTGGGGGACCATGACCCTTTAATGGCTCAGTCTCTGAAGGGAGGGGATCAGGCTCTGCTTCAGTATGTCACAGTACATGTTGGCATTCATGGTTCCCTCAATGAATTGTAGCTCCCCAGTGCCAGCAGCACTCATGCAGCCCCAGACCATGAAACTTCGACCACCATGCTTGACTGTAGACAAGACACACTTGTATTTGTACTCCTCCCCTTAATGCCGCTACACATGCTTGAAACCATCTGAACTAAACAAGTTTATCTTGGTCTCATCAGACAAGGCATGGTTCCAGTAATCCATGTCCTTACTCTGCTTGTCTTCATCAAACTGTGGGCTTTCTTGTGCATCATCTTTAGAAGAGGCTTCCTTCTGGGACAACAGCCATACAGACCAGTTTGATGCAGTGTGCAGCATATGGTCTGAGCAGACAGGCTGACCCCCACCCCTTCAACCTCTGCAGCAATGCTGGCAGCAATTATACATCTATTTCCCAAAGACAACCTCTGGATATGATGCTGAGCATGTGCACTCAACTTCTTTGGTTGACCATGGTGAGGCCTGTTTTGAGTGGAACCTGTCCTGTTAAACCGCTGTATGGTCTTGTCCACTGTGTGGCAGCTCAGTTTCAGGGTTGTGGCAATCTTATAGCCGAGGCCATCTTTATGTAGAGCAACAATTCTCTTTTTCAGATCCACAGAGACATCTTAGCCATGAGGTGCCATGTTGAACTTCCAGTGACGAGTATGAGAGAGTGAAAGCGATAACACCAAATTTAACATACCTGCTCCCCATTCACACCTGAGACTTTGTAACACTAATGAGTCACATGACACCCAAGAGGGAAAATGCCTAATTGGGCCCAACTTGGACATTTTCACTTAGGGGTGTACTCACTTTTGTTGCCAGCAGTTTAAACATTAATGGCTGTGTGTTGAGTTATTTTGAGGGGACAGCAAATTTACACTGTTATACAAGCTGTACATTCTATACTTTACATTGTAGCAAAGTGTCATTTCTTCAGTGTTGTCACATGAAAAGATACAATAAAATATTTGCAAAAATGTACTCACTTTTGTGATATACTGTATATTGCTGTATTTTGCTTTATGGTAATCAATCTTAACTGAAATTAATAATCATTTTAAAAATAATATATTAAAGCAATGTGTGATAAGATCTCTACTGTCCAGATATTTCCCCACTTAACATGCCATTTCCTCTTCCCCATTTGACGTGTTTGTGGCAGCAGGAGGTTTTAGACACACTTTCAACCTCTACAGCAGCTGTGAATGTGTCTATATTTCACAAGCCTACTGTCCGCTTTCTGATGAACATGGTTTGGCAGGTGAACCCCAGAAACGTGTCCCCCCATGACCCCCTGCCATGCTTCCCAGGCTGCGCTGTCCCACCTGGGGGCCCAGGACCCTCGTAGCATCTGTCCATTGGATGGAAAAGAGAAAGACCAGTGAATGTTTATTTGCTGATCTCAAGCAGAAGCCCCAGCGCATGGAGGTGTCCAGTCCAAACAATGTTGTAAAAAGGGATTAATGACCGGCCGCTGCTCCCAATCTCATGGAACTGGATGAGGCAATGAAGGTTAATTAAAGCAAGGAAGCACTGATCAGCCATAAACACCAAGAGGTCAAAGGTTTGAATGTATAAACAAGCTTTAATTAACTGAAACCCATCAGAACAAACACTACAGGTCTGACAGAGGAATGATTGAATAAATGCACTGAAACTCACTGATCAAGTGAAGGCTGTGGCTGAGCCTGGAGGGATGGATGGTTGTCTCCGTTGCTGGTGTTCCCAGGATTGGGCAGGCAGTTCAAAGACAATGACCTGTGGCCCCAATAGTGGTGATGGGGGCTCTAGTGGGCTCAGAGGTGCCGCAAGTATGTGTGGCCAATGTAGGGAGCACACAGAGCCCAGGAACCATGCTCCTGTCATAGTAAGCAGAGCAGGAGCCAAGATCAGTGGTAGCAGGCTTGAATGCAATGTAGTGATGAGAGGGTATGGAAACAAACGCCAGAGCTCTCAGAGGACTAACTACATGTTTCAGGGATTAACCCCTTCTTCAGGTCATCTTGTGATCTCTAGATGACCTGAAGAAGGGGTTAATCCCTGAAACATGTAATGCTACTACAAAGATGCTTGTGCAATGCAATTAAGTTCTTCTCAAATGAATACACAAATAATATAGTGCTTGAAACAATAAAATGTGCTAAAGTTCAATAATTTTCTAAAAACATTACTACATTCATATATAATTGTGTAGTATCATAAAATGAAAAAGTTCTCATATGTAGAACAATATAAAATCCATTCAGAGTCCACAAGTTGCAAAGTAGCCTGGTGCTGTGAAACTCCTAGGTGTGACAGTGCACCTTTCCCAAGTGTTGCCACCTCCATCTGTACAAAGTCTTACCAAAAGATGTTAACCTCCAGATTACAAGAAGTTAAAGCAATAAATTAACTCTATGGGTTTGCACAGCAACAATCTGGCTCTTCAATAGACGGCTCTCTGAGTCAGATCACAGCCTCCAATGCATCACCACCAGAAACAGTTGGTGTCACTCAAAAAAGAACAAACCAGAATCCATGGCCCAATTTTATCCATACAGTAAAATGTATTAAAAACAGGAGGTCCGCACAAACAATGAAGTGTATCAGGCACAAACAGTATTGCCACCTGACCAGCAGCATGTTCAATGGCGTCACAAATAGACGAGGGAGAGATTTTGCACTATTTAAATTTATTTTTTTCCTGTAGTTGAGCTTTAAAAATTATCCAATACATTTGACCCAAAGCCATTATTAAACTGCCTATATTCTGGTTTTATTGATTGTTTTGACATGTAGTTTTGACTCAAGGTAACTTCTGCTTTTGCATTTTTCATCCTATGCTCAGTCTGAATTGTCCAGCTTTATGGTAAGTTTAATTCAAATATAAGGTGTCACTGCCATGGGATCAACAGCAGGATATCAGATATCTGGATACCATTTATTTAAACCTCCTACTCTAACATTTTTGTGTAAAGTGGCAAATCTTAATGTCAGAGTAAGAACCTATGCTGGGCACAGATACTGCAAATGATTAATCAACAATTTGGAAACCAGGCTAAATTATCATTATATTTTTGTAACATTAGACATTCAGGCATTGAAAATGTGGTTTAAATGTGGTACTTTGGATATTTAGTGAACGGCTACAAATCCAATTAACCTATTCCTGGTGACAGAATCTCTTAAAGGAAGAAAAACAAAAATATATATAGATACTATGACCATCAATTTGCATCATATACAGTCCTGCTCACCATTATTGGCACCCCTTCATGTTTTGCATAACTGAGTGAATGTCTTCAGAAATAAATGGAAATGTACCAAATTTATATCAGCAGGATCTTTTAATTGGAGGTCCAAAGTAATTTAACAAAGACAATTGTTATTTCAACATAGATATTGTAATTATAAAGAAAAAACAGAAAACCAGCATGTGCACTAATATTGTCACCCCTCCTTAATATTTGGTTGCACACCCTTTGGCAGCGATGACAGCCCCCAAACGTTTCTTATATCCATCGATAAGCTTCTTGCACTTCTCGGGTGGCATTTTCTCCCACACTTCCTTTGCAATATGCTCAAGCTCTTGAACATTTGCAGGGTTCCTTTCTCCAATGGCAGTTTTCAGCTCCCCCCAAAGATTTTCAATTGGATTGAGATCACGACTCATTGCTGGCCATTTTAAAACAGTAATTTTTTTCCCTTTCAACCATTCCTGTGTGCTTTTGGAGGTGTGCTTTGGGTCTTTATCTTGCTGGAGGACCCATGATCTTCGCCTCAAACCAAGTTTCCTTACACTGGGCAAGACATTTCGCTCTAGAATTGCTTGATAATCTTCTGATTTCATGATGCCTTTGATACGGTCAAGGCCTCCAGTACCAGATGCAGCAAAGCAGCCCCAAAGCATTATGGATCCTCCACCGTGCTTCACTGTTGGTATGGTGTTCTTTTCCTTAAACTCTTCATTGCGCCGTCTGTAAACATACTGTTTGTGTGCAGGACCAAAAAGCTCCACTTTTGTTTCATCTGTCCATAAAACATTGTCCCAGAAGGCTTGAGGTTTGTCCAGGTTCTCTTTCGCGAAGATCAATCGTTCCTTTTTATGCCTTTTCTTTAGCAATGGGGTCTTCCTTGGCCTCCGCCCATAAAGCCCCGCTTTGTTTAGTGTGCGGCGTATGGTACTTGTT
>BLSH010205918.1:106604-120197 GCA_018402905.1 Glandirana rugosa
CAGGCCTGTCTTGGGCTTGCCAGCGTACCTGGGGCTTGGGGTAACTTTAGTTACCCCTGGGCTTGAAAATCCGTGTTTTTACCGACATTGTTTCAGGACCTTTCGGGATCTCCCAACGTTTTCCTTCTTTTTACCCCCATTCTCATCCCGTTCACGGGATGTTTTTTTACCCCTATCCCTTTTATTTATTTTTAGTTTATTTTTTTACCCTTCCCCCACCTACACCTCATCCTCGGATTTCCAACTGATCCGGCACTGTCACCGTCACATCCACCTTCACCGCCACCATCTCCTCATCCTCCTCCATCGGTTGTACCATAAAAAAAAAAACATAACTCCGGATAAGTTTTTTTGTTCACTTGCGGAGCCGTTTGTCCACATCCAACGTGGACAAGCTAACCTTTATTAAAATGAATCAGGCATGGATCCCACAAGACTTGTCTGTACCTTGTGCAGAATAAACATTTAGACATGCTTTCACTTGTTTTTTTGAATAGGCCTCAATACAAAAAAAAAAATACCATGTTGGCTACCTCCTCCTACTCCTCTACCACCGCCACTTCCACCTACACTGCCACTGTCACGGCCTAGTCAACCTTTAGGCTCCTACTCCACATCCACCCCCTTCCCATTTTTTTATTTGATTTTTATTTATTTTCCCTATCCCCATTTTTTTGTAGGGCACTTGCCCTACTCTTACCCCCATTTTTCTTCCTTTTGCAACCCTCTAGGGCTTTCCAGGACTTTGTTACAGCCATTTTTGTGCCTAAAAGTTCGGGTCCCCATTGATTTCAATGGGGTTCGGGGTCCATGCGACCGTTCGGGTTCTGTCCGGACCCGAACCTGGACTTTGTCCCGAAGTTCAGCCGGACCAGCAGAACCCGAACTTCCAGAGGTTCGCTCAACTCTAGTCCCGAGCACCACTGTTCAAATGGGGTAATGACTGACTGACCCTTCCTTGAATTTCACCAAGTGGAAAGGAAGTGGTGTATTTGGAGAAATCAGAATTTTTCCGAGAGTGGCATATCAAGCTTATTAACGAAGTGGGATAACGACAATGGTCCGGATAGAGATAGGAAGTGACCTATACGATATAACCCCTTATCTGTTCACCATATTAAATGCCTTAATATCTAAACCAGGATGGAATAGCGGATTATGAAAGAGGTGTGTGAGAGGACGGAGAGCAGAGATTAAGTTGGGGGACTTGAGAACCGAGTCGCAAAGAGCCATAGAGTGAGACAATGTAGGAGAGAGAATTAAGGGTCTAGATTTAGAGGGGATGCCTAACAGATAGCCAATAGTGTTGTGGGGAACTGCCTGTCTCTCTATTTTGACCCAATCCGGCATGTACCCACTAGAAAAGACGATTGAGAACTGAGCCAGTTTAGCCGCCTGATAGTATTTAAAGAGGTGTGGGAGACCAAGTCCCCCTTGACTATGTTTCCTAAAGAGTACCTTGGCTGACCATCTGGCGCCTTTATGGGCCCAGATGAATTTTAAGATCAGGGATTGTAGTTTTTGCAGGTCAGATTTCCTTACTTGAATGGGGAGAGCTCTAAAGAAATATAAGATCCTAGGGAGGAGGGTCATCTTGATCGCATGTAGCCTGCCCAGCAAGGAGATACCCTCCTGGTCCCAATTAGATAGGTCTTGAGCTAATTTCTTTAGGAGAGGGGGGTAATTTGCTTCAAAGAGTTTGTTGATGTTGGCTGCCAAACTGACCCCCAGGTAAGGGAGCTGGGAAGATTTCCAGGAGAACTTATACTGGTTTGTGATTCTAAGTATAGTCTGTTTTGGCACAGATATATTTAGAGCCGCTGACTTAGACCAATTTACGCAGAGCCCTGAGATTTCGCCGAAAAGTTGAAGAAGCTGAATGATCTTAGGGGTGGATGTGAGGGGGGAAGAAATGAATAGGAGCAAATCGTCCGCGAAGAGCACACACTTATGTGAGTGTTGGCCACAAGAAATCCCGTGGATCTCTGGGTTGTCTCTGATAGAAATAGCCAAAGACTCCATCGCAATTGCAAAGATCAAAGGGGACACGGGGCATCCTTGTCTAGTGCCGCAAAAAATAGGGAAGGGACCGGAATAAAAGTTGTGCAATTTGACTTGGGCACTAGGATTTGAGTAAAGGGCTTCTAGAGTTTGGATAAAGCCAGGCCGAAAGCCCCATCTCTTTAAAACTGCAAAAAGATACGCCCAATCTACCTTGTCAAAAGCTTTTTGCAAGTCAACAGATAGAATATAACCCTCCCTGGTGGAATTCCCGTCCCAGTTTGAGTTAAGTAGAGATATAATATCCACTGCTCTACGAATCTGATCGGGGCCTTGCCTTCCCGGGACCCGGGATGAAACCTACTTGGTCCCTATGAATGTATTGGCCTATAAATTTAGACAGTCTATTAGCTAGAACTTTAGTCATAATTTTAAGATCGTTATTTATCAAAGAGATGGGTCTATAGTTACTGACATTAGATTGATCCTTTCCAGGTTTGGGAATGACCGACACAAATGCTCTATTGGCGTCGCTTTGAAGGCTAGATCCAGATCTTAGGGAGTTGAAAAATTTCGTTAGGTATGGAGATAATACTGGACCAAATGTTTTATAGTAGCCCATGGAGAAGCCATCCGGGCCCGGGGCCGAACCTTTCTTGAGATTTTTAATCACCTCCAGCACCTCTGCATCATTAAACGGTAATTCTAGGGAAGCAACATGGTCTTCCGACAGTCTAGGAAGGGTGATGGAATTCAGAAAGGCTTCGAGGGAAGAGGGAGAAGCTGTTTGCCCTTTGTCGTAGAGTGTGGCGTAAAATTTTTGGAAGGAGGTCATGATCCTTTCTGGGTTCTGAGTGAGAGAGTCTCTAATCTTAGGGAAAGAGAAGGTGCGACATTTGGCGGACATCCTGGCAGCCAGTTTAGGACCTATGTGATCTCTTTGTAAATACCAGTGGGCTCTGGACCATTGAATTTGCTTCTCAGCTTTGGTGGTAAGTGCCAGGTTCAAGGTAACTCTTCCCGCTTCAAGTCGAGCCCAAGATTGATGGGTCGGATGCTTTTTATGCAACCTAGCAAGATCTTGAAAGTTATTTTCCAGCCTCTCTATCTCCATCATCCTCTCCCTTTTTAATCTGGCTGATAATTGGATGAGATTTCCTCTCATAACCCCTTTGTGGGCTGCCCATAAAATTGAGGGAGAAACTTCCCCAGTATCGTTCCTGTGGAAATATTCTTTAAGTTCCTTCTCTAACATAGTACAGTGCACTGGATTGTTCAGGAGTGATTCATTAAGGCGCCACTGGGGGTTCCTCATCCCACCTGGTTCAACTTTGATATGTATTGTTACTAGGGAATGATCAGACAGGGGAGAGTCCCCAATGGAAGCTTTAAGGACTAGATGGGATAAAGATGCTGGAACAAAGATGTGATCTATTCTTGCCATACTCTTATGAGGGGCTGAATAGTGCGAATGGTCCCTCACCTTTGGATTTAATTCTCTCCAGATGTCTATAAAACCTATGGAGAAGAGGAGTCTAGCAAACTTAAGGCTGACCTTCGGGGGCCGGAGAAGACGGGGTATTCCTGAGCCAGATTTGTCAAGAATAGGATCGAGGGCTAAATTCGAATCCCCTCCCAAGATGAGTTTCCCCTCAATGAGGGGAAGGATGCGCTCAAATAACCCTTGAAAAAATTTGACCTGGCCAGAGTTTGGGGCATAATATGACACGAGAGAATACAACACTCCCCCCAGGAACCCTTTCAGGAAAATAAATCTCCCATCTGGGTCTTTGATTTCCTCCATAAGGGTAAACGCTAAGTGCTTAGCGAAGAAAATCCCTACACCTCTTTTTTTATCTGGTGCATTTGCCAGGAAAAACTGTGGATAATATAAGTGAATATATTTGGTGGTATATCGCTCAGTACTTTTTCCGTTTTACCGGGGAGTTAAGGCCCTGCGCGTTATGAGATGCCACTCTCAGGAATGAAGGTAAATTAGTAGATATGGGTGCCGTGTAAATATTGATCTACAAGTTGCAACAGGCTAGGACTCACCCGAACCCAAGCCAACCTGAGGAGGGGCCCGTCCAATCCGATGGTGATGTAGTTGGACCATGGTGGCCTTCTACGAGGTAAACTTTCTTGGTGTCTGAAAGGGAGAAGTAAAAATAGAAAGGTAACAATAGTATAGCGCAAGAGAGATAGAGAAGAGACAAAGAGAACAAATAGAGGGAGGATGTGGCAAAAACTAGCCACGATTCCCCCCAAATTTCTGGGAGGGAGGAGACTAAATAGACTCCTCACTACCAGAAAACTTAACAAAAGTGTCTGCCCATACAGCAGAACTACTTCCAATCCAGGGAGTACCATTGAAAGGGTCCCTAAATCAGAGGGAGGAGCATGGCCTCCCTCCCGGCCACTTCTTAGAGCCAAATAAGAATTAAACTGGTGGCTGACTCACTAGTAGCATAATTATCTTAGGCTAAGGGTGAACATCGAGCACCTCCAGAGGGGCTCCTTACTGTATGAGTCTGGGATAACCGGACGGAACAGTCGAGACTTGCATACTGGTTCCCTCCGGTTCCATGACTAAAAAGAACAAACAATTAAAACAGTTATATTAATGACCCTTAGGGATCCGTTTAGCAAGTCCTCAGTATGTTGAGTGGAGTAGGCAATAATAAAACCAAACTAGCTAACAATAAATGAGGGCATCCCCTGGCCGGCCCACCTCCAGCCTCCTCAAAGTGGACAAGGCCCAGGAAAAGGCATGGATGAGAGCCAACCCCAGACCCCCCAGAGAAAGACATAACTAAAAATGCATATTGAAGATAAAAGTGAACAAACAAATATTTTAAGACCCCCAAGGTGCGGGAGACAAGAGAACACAAGAATCCGGTTAGACGGAGTCTTAAATGACCCGAGTGGTAATCAACAACAGGAAGAGCAGGATAGAAGTCATGGAGGGTGAGCATCCTTGGCTTTCTTCTTTTGCTGTCTCTGCCACATTGGAAGTATGGGGCTCTAAGGGGATGGTCTCTTGGAGGGTCCCACGTTCTTGTGAAGAGAAGCAGATGATGAGGAAGAGTCCAGTGATATGAGGTTGAGTTTGATCAGTAGCTGTTCTCCTTCTTGGAATGAAGAAAAACCAAATGTCTTGCCTTTGACAATGAAAGACAGCCAGAAGGGGAAGGACCACCAGTATTTGATGGAGGATTTATTGAGAATTTCCAGAAGGGGCTTGAGAGATCTCCTTTTTTGTATAGTAGTCAGAGATAAATCCACGAACACTTGGGCAGAGTGGCCTTGAATAGAGAGATTGGGATTGGATCTTGAGGCCTTCATGATCTCCTCTTTAACTCCGTAAAAGTGTGGTTTCCCCACTATGTTTCTAGGAAGGCCATCGGACCTCGGGGGCTGGAGAGCTCTATGAGCCCTGTCAAGTTCCAGACGGTGTTCCGGGATACCTGGGATGATTTCTTTAATAAAATCGATCACTGTAGTACGCACATCTGTGATGGCCTCCCCCCAGATTCGAAAGTTATAGCGTCTAGAACGATTTTCCAAATCGTCTGTTTTAGAAAAAGCCGCTTCCAGTTGATCTTGGAGATCCTGAATACGTGCTGTGTTTTGATTGACTCTGGAAACCGATTGGTCCATGTTCTGTTCTATTATGTCTATTCTGGTACCCAGGCCCTGAAGATCAGCCTGAATCACCAAGGTAATCTGAGAAGCTGTTTGGGCAAGGCCTTTAGAGAGCATTTTTGAGAAAACTTCCATCATCATGTGAAAGTCTGGTTAAGAAATTAAGGCTGGTGGTGTAGCCGGGTACACTAATGGGTTACCCGGACTCTGATCTTTGAAGGGTGTTGTTATGAGTTCATCTAAGGTCCGTTCTAATAGTGAGATTGTAGAGGCCGGAGAGAGGATCTGTGCCGAAGGTACAGAACCCGGAGGAGGCCCCGGAGAAGGTAGAACATGGGAACCTCCATCAGAGCCTGCTTCCATCTCCTCTATGGACCCAAGGGTTGGGGGTGGGCCTTTAGACCCCTGAGGGTCTTTAGGGGCTGGGTTGTCAAAACCCGGTTGACGGGAAAGATCCTTTCTAACTGTTCCCGATTGCATATTCAGGGCGTAGAGTAGAGTACCAACAGATCAGGTAGAGTTATTCACTCCCCTCAGAGCTCCCAGATAATGAGAAATATGTTATCCTTGTAGTAAAGCTTAAAGAGTAATATAGAGACAAGCAATGTGTCAATATGAAGATGGGAAGAATCACTACTGAAGAAGGATGCGTCAAACCTGCAGTATATATGATTTAACCAGAAAGCTTCTAAAGTTCTCAAAGGCCTAGGCTGGTTGAAGCAGTTAAATTAAGCCTGATCTTTGTGTTTCCATAGGGCCTCTCACCCCTGTATAAGGGAAGCCAGGTCCGTTGAAATTGATATTTGAATTACCCTGGGAGGGTTCCTAGAGGGTTAGAAAACCTGTAGAGACCCCCTGAATAGATCCCCACTGCGTCCAGGGGCACTGCACCCCCCTCACCTGGGAGCCTCGCGATCCGCTCGCCTGCTAGGCCGAAGCCGCGGCCTCGATTTTGGAGTAGCGACCGGGATTGGAGGTCACGGTTCTGGCTCGATCCCCGTTTCTACTCCGGGTCGGTCCTGGTGTATTCCCCTTCCTTATTGCTGCACGAGCGGGTCAGCCGGGTTCCGCTGCTGGCATAATAAGCACCGAAGGGCCGGGAAGAGACGCACTCCAAAAACGCATTTTTTTTACACAAAGCTGTCCATTTCTAAGATATTTTCAACACACAGCATGTACATAGCAAAAATGACACCCCAAAATACATTGTGCTACTCCTCCTGAGTATGGAAATACCACATGTGTGAGACTTTTACATAGCCTGGCCACATACAGAGGCCTGACATTGAAGTAGCACCTTCAGGCTTTCTAGGAGCATAAATTACACATCTCATTTCTCAACCCCCCATTACAATTTTGAAGGCCCTGGAGCACCAGGACAATGGAAAAGCCCACAAAATGACCCCATTTTGGAAAGTAAGCACCCCAACGAATAATATATGAGGCATAATGAGTCTTTTGAATGGTTCATTTTTTTCCAGAAGTTTTTGGAAAATGTGGAAAAAAAATGAAAACGCATTTTTTTTACACAAAGCTGTCCATTTCTAAGATATTTCCAACACACAGCATGTACATAGCAAAAATGACACCCCAAATACATTCTGCTACTCCTCCTGAATATGGCAATACCACATGTGTGAGACTTTTACACAGCCTGGCCACATACAGAGGCCCAATATCCAAGGAGCACCATCCATACATTACACACATTAAGCTTCTAATTTCCTGACAACCTATCACATCGCTTTGAAGACCCTTCAGATTTCTAACACATAGCATGTACATCCCAAGAATTACACACTAAAATACATTCTGCTGAGCAAAAGGGTAAAGAAAAGATTACCTGCGATCTTAGTAGTGCAGTTGACCACCGGAGGAGAGCACTGATCCAGGCAGCAGGCAGGAACATGGTTAGAGACAGCAAACGGAATTGTCCAGGCAGCAGGCAGGGATACTGTCCATATGCAGTCCAGGGTCAGTGTAGGTAGAGATATTTCCAGCAGTGCCAAAATATTGGTCCTGGTAGTAGGCAGAAACATGGTCCATAGTACAGGTAGAAGGCCAGGAAAGAATGGGGACCGGGGTAGAGGCTTCTCTGGTAGATCCAGGCAGCAGGCAGGGACATGGACAGTGACAGCGAATGGAATTGTCCAGGCAGCAGGCAGGAATATTGTCCATAGTCAGTACAGGCAGGGTCCATATACAGTCCAGGTAGAGATAATGCCAGCAGTGCCAAAATATTGGTCCTGGTAGTAGGCAGAAACATGGTCCATAGTACAGGTAGAAGGCCAGGAAAGAATGGGGACCGAGGTAGAGGCTTCTCTGGTAAATCCAGGCAGCAGGCAGGAATATGGACAGTGACAGCGAACGGAATTGTCCAGGCAGCAGGCAGGAATATTGTCCATAGTCAGTACAGGCATGGTCCATATACAGTCCAGGTAGAGATAATGCCAGCAGTGCCAAAATATTGGTCCTGGTAGTAGGCAGAAACATGGTCCATATTACAGGTAGCAGGCCAGGAAAGAATGGGGGCAGGGGTAGAGGCTTCTCCCACCCAAAGGTCTATGAAACCTCCGAGTCTCCAGACCCTAATCTGGGAATGAGAAAACAAAAACTGTTTTTTTCACCCAGAAAAAACAAATTCTGGAGCCCCTCACATATGTGAGACCCTGTGTTATGAATTCCACTACTCCAGGGTAAAAGATCAGGCAAAAACGTGGTCAAACATTTCAGGGTCAGTTCTAGAGCAGGCAGAGGTAGGTACAGTTCAGCGTTAGGCAAAAGCATGGTCGTATAACAGGCCAGGGTCAGTTCCAGAGCAGGCAGAGGTAGGTGCAGTTCTTTGTTAGGCAGAAGCATGGTCGTATAACAGGCCAGGGTCACTTCTGAAGCAGGCAGTGGTATTTTTAGCGTGAGGCAGAAGCGTGGTCGTATAGCAGGCCAGTGTCAGTTCCAGGGAAGGCAGTAGTATATACAGTGCAGTGCCATAAGGGGTGTGAATGTAAATGGCAATTATGTTTACCATACTTCTCTAATAATGTAGAGAAGTATGGTAACGGCGGAAACAATCACCTATACAGAGGCCTAGTTGGGAAGGACATTGGTGACAAAAATATGAGGTGTCTTTTCTAAATCCTGCTTTGGTGCACACCCAGCATTTCTTTTGACATCTACGGCCTGATTCAGTTGAGGGGATTTTCCTAGGAAAGTGTCGTTACTGGAGTCTGCTTACTACATCAGATCTAATACTTTCTGGTGGGCCTTCAGGGTACACTAGGGCGGTGATGACTTCTTCTTGGTAGTAAAAATAGGATACAGGGTTATCTGTAGATTTTAAGTATATTATGAAAGAGTTGTACATGGCCAATGTGAAAAAATAAATAGATACTTTTTTGTACCAATGCCAGGATTTTCTGGTGGGTAGATATGGTTCGATCATCTGATCATTGAAGTCCACTCCCCCCATGAACAGATTATAATCGTGGACACAAAAAGATTTCCTGATTGGGCCATTTCTTCTGGGGATATCCACGTATGTGTCGTCATGAATTGTTGACAGCATGTGTACATTTCGTCTGTCCCTCCACTTGACAGCCAACAGCTCCTCGTTCCACAAAGACACCGCCTCCCCTTTTCTTAGCCTTTCATTGGCAAGCCTTTGCGAGAACCCCTTTCTGTTGGTTCTGACTATACCACATGCTGGAGTCTTCATTCTGTAAAGATTGCGGAAGAATGGCAAGCTGGTGTAGAAGTTATCCACGTAAAGATGGTAACCCCAAGGAGTGGATAAATGAGCTCCCAGGCAACTTTTCCGCTGGTCACAATGTAATCTGGGCATTCGCGGGGATGCAGCTGTGAGTCCTTACCTTCGTAAACCAAGAAGGCATAAATGTAGCCCGTGACTCAGTCGCAAAGCTTGTACAGCTTAATCCCCATATCGGGCCCTTTTGCTGGGTATAAACTGTTTGAAGGACAGCCTGCCTGAGAATTTAATAAGTGACTCATCAATGCATATGTTTTGCTCGGGGATATATAGCTGGGAACATTTTTCTGAAAAAAAGTTTGGAAGGGGGCGAATTTTGAATAATTTGCCATAAGATGGGTCATTTCTGGGACGGCACTGAGCATTGTCATTGTAGTGGAGGAACCGGATCACTGTAGTGGCACCGATGGGCACAGATGGCACCGATGGGCACAGATGGCACTGATGGGCACAGTAGTGGCACAGATTAGAACTGTAGTGGCACTGATGGGCACAGGTGGCACAGATGAACACTTTAGTGGCACTGATGTGGCTCTGTAGAGGCACTAATTGTTAACATACACAGCACCTCCTTTGTTAAAATTACAATGAAATACTAGTGGACATGCAGGTGTATGTACGTGCCTAAAGGACACAGCTACATATACCTGGGGCTGCTACCTTCAGATATACATCTGTTGAAAACTTGTTATGAGGATGGGCAGCGCCTCTGAACACCAATAATCAGCAAATCATACGTGAAATAAAGTGCTCATATTGGATGACTAAATAAATATGCAATATACTAAAAAATGATCTATCATGATAAATCCATTCACAAACAATTAATAAAAAATGTGCTCAGTGCAACAAATTAATAAACCAATGTCTGAAACAAAAAGCGCTTATAAAGTGTCCAAGTGCTTCATAAGTGCTGACAAGGTGCATGACCAATCAGTCCGTATTGCATTTCATAGAAAAACAACAAAAAACAAATGAATAGGTGGGTGTTAAATAAATTGCACAACAACAATATATGAACCAAAGCGCTTATAAAGTGTCCAAGTGCTTAGAAAGTGCTGCTGAGAGTGCATAACCAACAGATTCTTCAAAGGTGAAAAAAGTGCAAACAAGATGCTCCTTAACAGTGCTGAAAGGGTTTCTCCAGGTGAAACATGCAGTCTGTGCCAAACCCCCCTCTGTATCCCCACTCACCAGAAACTATTGACCATCTGCTTTTCAGTCAGTGGTCAAAATGAGCTTGTGTTAGTGGGGAGAGGCAGCAGGTACCCGAATGCTGGATCATTGATCGAACTCCTCAGCGGTAAATAGTTAGGATGGTGCCTAAAAGGCTCGGAGAGTAAAGGGAAAACTCATGTGTAGACCGCCAACAATAAAGTTTATTTGCGCAAGTGGAAAGCTACTTACAGAATAGCAATGATAAAAAAGCCTGTGATGTACAATCCACGGCGGCGTGCGTTCCACTAACCCTCACCACCCGAACTGGAAGTGTTGATGACGGCTGCGGCGACCGGAAGTGATGTCAACGCGTCTTCACATGAGTTCATACGACGGCGGCTGCGATAACGCGCACTGTGAGTGAGCCCGTGCGCTCACTGTGTACGGGGAGGGCCAGGGAGCGGGTGCGGTGGCTTCGATTGCCGCCAGCTACCCACGATGGCCCCCCCGGAGTGAAGGAACGGAGGTCCGTGTATGTAAACACGGACCTCCATTCTGTGAAGGGGGAAGGGCTGTGATCACAGCCTTCCTGTACATGGAGGCTGTGACCACTTCCCTTCCCCAGCTAGGGCAGTCCCCCCACAGTTAGAACACACCCAGGGAACACTGTTAACCCTTAGAGCGCCCCCTGCAGGTTAACCCCTTCACTGCCAATGGCATTTACACAGTAATCAGTGCATTTTTATAGCACTGATCGCTGTATAAATGCCAATGTCCCAAAAAAGTGTCAAAATGTAACGACATGTCTGCTGAAATATCGCAGTACCGCTAAAAATCACAGATCGCCGCCGTTACCAGTAAAAAAAAATAAAATAAATAAAAACCTCAAAAATGAATTCTCATCATCCGTAAACGCGACCACTTTTGCGCAAACCAATCAATAAATGCTGATTGTGATTTTTTTTTATCGCAAATATGAGGAAGAATATAAATCGGCCAAAAACTGTGAAAAAAAATGTTTTTTTATATTTTTTTTTGGATTTGTATTTTAGCAAAAAGTAAGAAATTTGTTTTTTTTTTTGCAAAATTGTCTTTTGTTTATAGCGGCGATCAGAAATGACGCAGAGGGGATCAAATACCACCAAAAGAAAGCTCTATTTGTGGGGAAAAAAGGACGCAAATTTCGTTTGGTACAACGTCGCACGACGGCGCAATTTTCAGTTAAAGCGACGCAGCGCTGAATCGCAAAAAGGGCTCCGGTCCTAAAGCTGGAAATCCTTCCGGAGCTGAAGTGGTTAAGGCAGACTAAGTTTATATTTTTACAGTGACATTTGTTTTATTATATTTTTATATATATTTTCCAAGTTTTCCTTACTATTTAATTATGCCTTGCTAGTTCATTTCTTTAAAAAAAAAAGGGTGCCGAACCCAAGAGATCGTTGATCTCTTTTATGTTGTTCAGGTTGATCTCCACCTCTCAAAGGTTGCCTACCCCTGTATTTCACTGCCCAGATAGGCATGAGTTGGCAAAATTTTAGAACAAGAAGGCTTTATGTTGATTGTTACTATGAGCAACATGTTTTTTTAACTGAGTATAGTATTAACAATAGTAATATGATTTTATAACTTTGACTACATTGAGTACTTTAAAATTCCATCTTTTCCCCTTTTGGAAATACAGTATATGCTTTAGGCATGAAGAAATGTAAGTAAAACTCCCAAATGCCTCACAAATTCTTGTGTTTTGTAGATAAACCTGTCATAATAGGCACAAAAAGGCACAAACATTTTGGAAAACAGCCTTGAGCTGGGATGGAATCATTAGCAAAGTCTTACAAGGAGCACGTCAATAATTTACAGTCCATTGTTAAAGTCCCAGGGTAATCAAAACCTTTGTAATCAGACCAAATGTTTAACTTTTTGAATGTACTCTTTTACTGAAATGCAAAAATGCAGTTTTAGTTTGTTTAATGTATAACATTTTATATAATTAATGTTACAAGAAATATTTCCACATAGTTATTTTCAACGATTTGTCCTGAGTACAGGGGTTCCAAATATGTGTAGGTTTTATACATACATCAGTGTTGTATAGTTGATGTATTTTAGTTTTCAAGATATTGGGCATTTCCATTACTGTGCTTTGAATTCAATAGCTATAATTTAAAGATGATTTATAAAAAGGGAAATTATATAGTTTTATTTCATTTTACACTGACTGTTATAGAGTTTTCCCAAAGCTGCTGAAAGCAAAGAGAAGCTGTTTAAATGTAACAGACAGCAGCAAAGCTTCTTGATGGACAGAAACCCAATCTGTAACCATTTTGAACCATTACAGACTGCCCAGGCTGGGTCTACAGCTGGACTGTGCATTGGTATGCGAAAGATTAAAGTGATCTTCAAAGCCTATTTAAACTGAGCTCTCATTAATGCCAACCTGACACAGGCAACTTGCAAAGAGGACATTCATTTACATTAGAGGGTCATGAAGGGGTTAAACTATAATATACACAGTATGTGCATATTAGGAAATTTTGTGTGCATCACGTGTTGCAACTAGAGTTGAGCGAACACCTGGAAGTTCGGGTTCTGCTGGTCCGTCCGAACTTCGGGACAAAGTCCGGGTCCGGGTCCGGACGGAACCCGAACGATCGCACGGACAACGAACCCCATTGAAATCAATGGGGACCCGAACTTTTAGGCACAAAAATGGCTGTAGGAAAGTCCTGGAAAGCCCCAGAGGGCTGCAAAAGGAAGTAAAATGGGGGTAAGGGTAGGGCAAGCGCCCTACAAAAAAATGGGGACAGGGAAATAACTTTAAATATTTTAAAAAAAATAAAAACATAAAAAATGCAAAAATGGAGATGAATGTGGTTCATCTTCAAACTGTGTCTGAAAAGTATTAATTAACGGTAGAAGCCATATAACTGTTCTAAAATCATCTTCAAACTAGGGCAAGTGCCCTACAAATAAATGGGGATAGGGAAAATAAATTAAAATCAAATAAAAAAATGGGAAGGGGGATG
>BLSH010205918.1:128584-139105 GCA_018402905.1 Glandirana rugosa
ACCGCTGACAAAAGTGTTACCATCCTCCTTTCTGGCTGTCTGAGACTATCTGCAAGACTGACCAGAATGGGAGATTGGGAAGCATGTGGTCATTTATCAGAGTCTGTCGGTCTTTCCTCCTACCATTGTGAAAACAGTCGCCAGCCCTGAGGGCCTGGTGAGTCACTCCTGATCTGAAAATTCGATTACCCATTCCCGGAACAAAATCTGGGTTGTCCTGTAAGGGAGTGAGGGGGTTCCGCTTCGAAGTAATATTAGTGCCCGTCGCTATTTCATGCATGACTTTCAGAGTGGTCCCAGTAATCGGATGATTCTTCATGTCTAGAGGTTGGTTCTCCCTGGTTAGCCATGATACTGAAGTCAGTGGTAGGGGATTCAAGTCAGCCTCTAAAGTCACCCAGTCCTTCACGTCTCTATGGCAATGCCAATCAATGACCCTTGTTATGTGAGCTGCTCTGTAATAATCTCTTACATCTGGTAAGCCTAATCCTCCCGAATCTTTAGTCCCGGTCAGTAATGTTAGCTTGAGTCTGGGATGTCTGTGGCCCCATATGAAGTTCCTGATATGCGATTGTGTCATTTTCAAGAAACCCGTCGGTATATAGATAGGGAGTGTACGCAACAAGTATAATAACCTGGGAAGTACGACCATTTTCACTATGGCTACCCTGCCCAACCACGTGAAAGGGCCTGTATGCCAACCATCTAGGTCTTTCTTCATCTGTGCTAACATGGGGGGGAAGTTCTGCGTGAAGGTTGAACTGGCGTTCGGTGTCAGCCAAATACCCAGATACTTCAATTTGTGGGAGTCCCATCTAAAGGGTGAGTTTTGTTTAATCCGTTCAAGCTCTGCCATGGGTATATTCAGATTTAATGCTCCCGATTTGGAATAATTAATTTTCAGATTGGAGACATATCCAAAATGTGTGAAGGCTTGGGAGAGATTGGGCAGGGTGGTATGAGGGCTTGTCAGAAAAAATAATAGGTCATCCGCGTAGGCTGCCACTTTATACTCCCTACCCTCCAACCTGAAGCCCTTGATATCTGGGTTGTCGGCCTCCCATACACTCATGGGGTCTATTCCTGGTGTAGTGTTTTGTACAAAGAACTCCTCCAGTGTGTGCTTTATCCCTGGGAGAAGTTCCGGATCTGTGAGGAGTGAGGCGTTAAGCCTCCAGGTTGAGCTCCGTCTATGTTTATTTACTGGGTGCAATGTCACCGAGATTGGGGCGTGATCTGACAAGGTTTGAATGCCTATGTGGGCCTGCGTTAGTCCCTCCAGGTCTCTCTGTGAAATAAAGAGATAATCTATACGTGAGTACCGGTCATGTGGTGTGGAGTAGAAAGTAAAGTCCCTACCTTCCGGGTGTACAAGGCGCCATGTATCTATCAAGTGAATCGAATGAAGGAGTGTTTTGATCTTTTTGAGGGCCCGGTAAGTCACGGAGGATTTACCTGTCGAGGTGTCAACCTGCGGGTTCAGGGGTATATTAAAGTCCCCTCCTAGAATGAGGCACCCCGAAGAGAATCCCTTCAATGCCTGTGTCAATCTCTGGCAAAACCTGACGTGGTTCTTATTCGGGAAGTACACGTTCGCCAGTGTGAGTGGTCTGCCTTCATATATTCCCTTTAGGAACACAAACCTGCCCCCAGGGTCTGTCATCTGCTCTGATAATTCAAATGGGGCCTCTCTGCTGATGAGCACGGAGACCCCCTTTGACCTGGAGTCATTATTGGTTGCATGTATGGCCTTCGTAAAAAAGGAGTCGGTTAGCCTTTGAACGTGGTGAGTCTTAAAATGTGTTTCCTGCAGAAACACGAAATGTGGCTTACCTCTACGGAGTTCTCTCAGGAGGGTAGTCCTTCTCTCAGGTATGTTTAATCCCCTGATGTTGTGGGAGATAACCGTGGGCTGCTGCCCTAAGGAAGCGTAAGCCATTGCAAGGTCCCTTGTGGAAGGGTCTGGTACACCTCAGCTCACTTCCGTAGCCTCTGTAAAACAGACTTGTATTAATGTCACTTTACCGAATAACGGTCCCCCCTGGGAATGTCGATCTGATGTAATATAGAAAAATAGAGGAAAAAGAAAAAGAGAAAAGGAAGAAGGAGAAAAAATAAATCAGAAGAGTAATCTAGATCGTCAAATATATAAATCTAACGAACTTCAAAATAGGTGGAGCATCAACTTCCCACCCTTTGGAGAGTACAGTGGGAGGCTGCGCCCTGTCCTGGTGCAACTGCACCCTCCTCCTCTTCGTTCCGGGACACAAACTGTGTAACCGAGAATGAAGAGCAGTGGTCAATAGTAGTAACTGTAAAACAACTGTAAAAATTAACAGTACACTAGCTCAACACGCTATCCCTTTAAGCATCATTGTGTGAAATCTGAACAAATTAAGAACCACCCTTAGTCCATGATCTAGAACCAAAACCCCAATACCCCAAAGAACCAGCTACAGTACTTGGCAGTTCTCACTGCTATGGGCGTTGACCAACTGGGTTACTGGTAGAAATGTCATTCCGATCTACAAGGCCCTCTTTGTGTTATATTTGGGACTCAGTCCTCCACAGATATACAAAGCCTTTTGAGGAAACTCCGGAACGGTGTCTGAGTAAAGCATCAGAGCATCTGTCACATAGTAGTGTACACAAGGGTCGGATGAGTGCTACTGTAGTGGGAGCCCAGTGTGATCTAACCGCCACAAACACCTCTGTGATCCAGTATTATTATTAGCCCCCGGCATAGAAGTGTCTCCGTTTGTTAATGCCTCTGGTGAAATGTCTATAGGGGTTTCAGGGTTGTTAACAGGGTTCTGATCAAGGGTATATATATCCCGGTGTAATCAAAACAAAAAAGGAATATAAAACATAAAAGAAAAGTCTCACTCCGGGTGTTTAGTCAGCAGCTGCAGAACGCGCCGGCGTCTGTTTCTCTCGCGGGGTGCCTGCCTTGGATCCTCCTCCTTTGCTGCTTCTCATCCGTTTGTGTGTTCCTCGATCTGGCGTGAAGTACGCTGATCTGGCGGGGCTGTCCTCCCCTGATCTGACGAGGAACTCTGAATACCAGTCAGGGACCTCAACAGGTCCAAGGTCTAAAGCCTCACAAAACTCCGTGAGCTCTGCAGGAGTGCGAAGGAAATGCTGATGACCATTTTGTGTGACCAGTAGTGCGAACGGGAACCGCCATGAGTACCTCAAATCTTTCTCTTTAAGTTTCTCCAGGAGGGGGCGCAGGGCTCTGCGATTTTTCAACGTGATCTGGGAGAGATCCTGAAATAACATGACTGTCTCTCCATTAAAGATTATCCGGTTGTTCTTTCTTGCTTGTCTCATTATGTCCTCCTTGACATTAAAGTCCCGGAGACAGCATATTATGTCCCTTGGGGGGGCCGAATCAGGGCCTTTAGGTCTGAGTGCTCTGTGAGCTCTCACAAAGTGAATTTCTGTATCTTCCTGTCGCTCCAGAAGGCTGTTAAAAACCCTCTGTAAGGCCGGGATGATCTGGTCCGCCTCCACCGATTCGGGGACCCCCCGCACCCTAATATTATTCCTGTGCCCCCTGTTGTCCAGGTCTTCTAGGTGCCTGTTTACTTCAATAAAGTGCATTGAGTGTGTCCCCACTTCTCTCTCTAGCCGTCTGATGGCTTTGTCCCTCTGTTTTCCCCCCGCCTCTGTGGCCGCCAGCTTTTCAGTAAGGACCATTATATTGGACTTTAAGTCAGTAATGGCAGCTGAGAAAGTTGACTTTATGTCCGCTGCAAAACCCGACATATCAGCATATGTCAGTGGGTGGTCGGCATGTGATGGACCCCTACCTGAGTCCTCCGGGGCCGACTGGGAGTCTTCACTGTAATCCTCCTCGTGGCGGCTCGGCGCCATTTTGGCTTCCTGTCCGGAGCGGGCCGCTGACCTAGGCTTGAACAGGTCCGAGATGTTTCTGGCCGAGGCAGACGCCAGTCCCCTTCGAGAGCGGGATCGCGGGGTGTTGAAGGCTCTTTTACCCGGCATTTAGTGCTGGTCGGGTGGTTTTAAAGCTATGGGATCTCGTGTTGTAGCCGGAGCGCCGCTAGTGTGCTGCCATCCTCATTGCGCGCCAAGCCACGCCCCCCCTGACAGAAAGATTTTAAACACAATCTGCACCTTGGAAGAGGTGTAGAGAGGGGACGACAGCAAATATACAAGTAATACCTATGTAAGTGGATTTGTTTAATTCATGTGTATCATCTGAGGCTGTTCACTTCACTGGGTACTTGTGAGGGTTTTTCGATCATATGATCATTGTGGTTAATTGTCATAGTGGGTATGGTATGATTTGGAGTCGATTCTGCCAGCTCTCGTTCATAACCATAGACCCGAAGCTGTCTGTGACAGCTCAGTCACTGTGCTGGGAGCACGCAGTGAGTACAGTCTTCGCACAGACAACTTGACCAACATGGATGCATATGTGTGGCATGTTGGTGTTAAATCCCACCCTCCCTGACATCGCACATATATATATATATATATATATATATATATATATATATATATATATATATTATGTGATCAACAAGAGCTTAAAGCAGACATTCACCCTCCTCATCAATTTACTTCCCTTTCACATTCTGCCCCCCTTTTCTCACAGGAAATACTGTTCTTGGGGACCCTCTATGCTTCCTTATTTCTCACCTAGGCAAAAATGACATTTACAGTGTTCATAGTCTCCTGAGTTGCTGTGCTCTTCGACATATTCACTATAACACATAGGTGTAAACATAGGTGAGCACAACCCAGCTATGAATGGAGGGGGGAAAATAGGAGGGGGCGAAGTTCCTCTTGAAGTATGTCAGACATATCTATAAGGATAACTAAAGATACAGTATATTTATAGTTATATATCTATACTGACAATGGATAAGTAGAATGTAGGCTGGAATTGTCAGAATTAAATGTTAATAAGTGTAAATTATGAAATTATGAAACTATGGGTAAATTGCAGGACAGCTGATTTACTCTCTGTGTCTGACACTGTAAAGTAAAGTTTACCTTTATTCTCCATTTGAATGACAAACAAAAATGTTGAAAATTGATTGCTATCTGTCTGTGAATACTTTAAGTACTTACTTTTATTAAGTAAACATCAGAATCTTTCGAAAAAACTTTTCCTTAGCATATCAGTTTTTTTATTGCTCTAAATAGCTATTAAAAGGCATCAACTCATGACAGGTTTAATGTTACATAAAAAAACAGTAATAGCATTTGAATTTTCAGTTTTAAGAAAATTATGGTAAAGTAATCTAAGGCCATGAGAATTTGTAAGAAAGAATTTCGCTTTTTTCAAAGGCTTTCTCAAATATAAAGAACGTACAGAATTCTTTATATAAACTGTTTTATATTTAGAAAGATGACCATTAGGTGACAGGTTTGGTTTCTTGGTGACATCTGCCTTGTCTTTATCTACTCAGTTGCCAGACATGATGCTATTAAAGAGCAGTTTCAGAAAATTGCTTTAAAGTTGTTTAACAAAAGTGGCAAAGTTAACATTTGTTCTGATTATGTGGCAAAAGAAATGTTTAATGGGCTGTGCAAAATTGCTTTGTCATGGTCCATAGCTATACATTTAGTATGATGTGTTCTAAGTCATCTGTGGAATTATAACAAAAGTTCAACAGATTGGCAAACAAATATTTTTATAATTAAATTAGGTTAATTCATGAGTGTTTGTTTACTTTAGAGGTGAACACAGTGCCCTCTCTTAATAACCAGGATTGTTAACTCAGCCAAGTTTTATTTGGTGATATATTTAAATTTTATGGTCTCGCTGGCTAATAGGTCAGTATTGTACCTGCAATCAGTAAACCACAAACTTATTTTAATTCATATGTCAGTAAATAACAACATATCAACATTTCAGGCTTTTATCGGGTGCTTAAAAATAATGATACCACAACCCAATGCACACATAAAAATACTTTATACCCACCGTGAATGGGCACATAACTTACATGGTATGAGAGTAGATGTAGATAGAAAAATGCTTAGCCCTGAGTTCAGCAATCATCTTTATGTCTTAAACAACAATCATTTTAGACAGAACATTGCAGGATATTGCATATTTATTGCATATACTCTAAATTGATGACCTGTTTCTAAATGGGATAAATATTAGGGAAGAGCAAAACATACCTGAAGTCAATGGGGGCCAAATATTATAAACTATTAACAGCCATTTTCTAGGTTAATAGGCAAGGGATTGTCAAAAAATAACATTGGGAGGTTTCACACTGCCTTGAACATGTTCCAAAGCAAACATTTTTATTAATTATGTATGATAAATAGCAGCAATTTAAACCGATGCTTAAAGTGAAACATTGCATGGGGGATGGCCTTAACCTGCCTGTGAAGTGGGGCATCTGTATGATGTATACAGCCTTCTACAGCAAAGCTGACAAGGAAAAAAAATACTGTTTAAATTGATTCTTAATGACAGCTTCAGCTGCTTACTTCTATATGAGGATTTTCAATAGAGGTTAACGAGGCACCCCCTCAAAAATGGCATGGGGTTCCCCCTAAAAATACATACCAGCCATGTATCCTTTGAGGGTCTGGTATGGATGTTAATGGGATAACCCATGCAAAAACAAGGAAAAAAAGAGAGACACAGACCTTTATACAAGCATGCAATAAGGGGGAGGGGGGGCCCTACAGATACATACTAGGCTACATGCCCTCAACATGCACAGGTACCTTGCAAGGGAGGACACCCTTAGCAAAGCACCTTGCCCCAATGTTGATGAGGACAAGGGCCCCTTCTCCACACCCCTGGCCTTGTGATGGGTGGGCTTATTGGAATTTGAAAGCACCCTTTGAAAATATTGCCCCTTTTGACCCTAGATACTGTTCCCATTATGTGAATAAGTAAAGGCTTCTTAGTACCCCTACTCATTCACAAAAAAAAGTGTAAATATTAAGAAACAAATATTTGACTGACCATCAGGTCCAATTCATCTCTAGACTTTCCACTAACAATAGCTCAGGTCCCTGGCTTTAACTGTAAACAAAGATGAGGTGTACCCAGGCAATGGCATTGCCCATTAGGGCCATGTGGCCATATTTGGGCAATGATGTTGGTCACTATCCCTGCCCCTTTGTTAACATGACCAAGGATTCTAAACCAACAAATAAATGGAGCTGGGGGACATCACTAGTTGTTAAGGAAGCAGCAAGTGACAGCACCCATTGCTTTCTTAACAACCATTGACAGCAGAAGAAGGAAGCTATCATAGAGTATACAGTATATAGTAATGGTGGGGAAAACCCTACATTCAGCTCCCACTGAATGGCCTTAATATCCAGCATTCAGACGAATGCTTGAACCTTTACCTCATCACTGATAAAGACCCCAGGAAAATGTATTATATTTCTTGTAAAGATGAATATAATACATTTTCCTCCATTACTTTAACAAGTAATTTTAATACTAGATCTTAAACTTTTTAGGCATGCAGCTTATTCTAAGAGAGATGAATTATTATGAATTATGGAAAATCCACTGATGGGCATTCATTTTTACCAGTTTTTAGTAGTCCACAAGAGTCTACCAAAATCAATCTGTCTAGGACATCATTATAATAATTTGCAGTCAAAATGATCTGTAAAATTATTTTGTTTTTTAGCTTATGACAAATGTGTAAGAATGTGGAATGTATGGTGTATGGGATGGACAAGAGTATACTGAGGAAACAGAAGATAAGATAAAATTAGTTCAAGATTATGAAGTTTTATTCATCTCTAAACTTAACAAGCTTACCTTGATCATTAACCACACAGTTTTCAAGTATTGGCTTTTGATTATATTAAATCCTTTATCTGACAAGGCCTTCTATGGATCTTTGCATTTAATTTATTAGAAAAAAAAAGGAGTATACATTTTCCATTAATGGGATCTGAAATTGGTACAAAGAAGAAACACATTCAGAGATTCCTGTCTATTGCCTTCTCCATGCAATTGCACATTTCCATCTACGCATCTCCAAAACTGCTTATCTATCATTAGATTGAACCCAGTAACAGATTCATTTTTCGAGCATTTCACTCAAAGTTTTTTTTTTACTTGAGAGGGTACTGACTTTATTTACATTATGAAGTACAGGCGGTCCCCTAGTTACAAACATCTGACTTACGAACGACTCCTACTTACAAACGGAGGGAGACAACAGGAAGTGACAGGAAATCTTCCCCTAGGAAGGGAAATTCACTCCTGTAAGAGTTATTATGGGAAAAAGGGGTCTCCACTGATGCTTTATTACCAAGGTTTGTTTCCACAACAACCCAAAATTTTCAAAATCCAATTATTATTGGAACAGGAAGTGAGGTGACATCTTCTGAACAGAAACATAGACAGCAAAACAAACATTACAGGGGCGTTACCCCTTCCCTATGCTATCCAAAATGCTTAAAAATATTTTTTTTGGCTGGAGCTACACTTAAAAAATGTACCTGTTCCGACTTACAAACAAGTTCAACTTGTGAACAAATCTACAGTCCCTATCTTGTTTGTAACCCGGGGACCGCCTGTACCCATGTGGATAGAACTATGTGCTACAGATACTACCTGGGGCCATGATAAAGTTACATGAACATGCTTACATGGTCACACGAACAGAGACAGATGGACATAATTACCACATCTGGTCAATAGTATCACCCAGCATCCCTGGCTGGTTTGTTGGCATAGAGCAGCCATCAGGGATATGTCATTTGTGATGGAAGTAGCAGTGGTTGAAGATCACCAGGGGTGCTGTGTTGTGGTGTCAGCAAGTCAACATCATCAGGTGGATCTACATGGCTGGACGATGTGATTGAAATTGGATTTACATCGGGGACCATTGCTTTTTTATTTATTTCTAATAAAGGTCTGTGGATGTTTTATTTCTATTTGAATTTTTTAGGGAAAGAGTAACGCTTGTTTCTGTAAAGATTGTCTGAGAAGGGATTTGACCTCACTTTGTAGAGATTTCATATCAGTTCCTGTTGTTAGTCTGAAAATGGTAAACTTATCATAAGAGTAACAAGCAGGCTACCATTTCTGACCTCATCCTGAAAGCATTAGGGCTTTTTCACACGTTACTCTTCCATCCAGCGGATCAGATCAGATGGTAGTTGGGTGTAAATGGACAGACGGTCCATTTACATCGAGCCGCCCATAGAGGAGAGTGGTCTGTGTCCATGTCTGCTCTGCATAAGTAAAGCAGACATGGACATGTCATCTGTCTGCTCAGCGGGCATCAGCGGACAGATCACTTGCTGAACAAGGATCACATCTGCAATCCATTCCTTGTGAAAGGGGCCTTTATTACTAGATGAAATGTATGGAACTCATTGTCTTTGTAGAGCAGAGAAAATAGCGAAGGATTTGACCCATCATGGCTGCCATTTTTTTTAAATTATGGCAATTAAATGCGAGGACAAACAGATTCAGAGAGTTTTTTTCAAAGGCTTTTAAGGCCATTAATGTGGAAATGCAATTAAAAGAAATAAGCCAAATGGACTTGGGTTATTGTTTGTTATAGTAGGGCATTCTTGTTTTATACAGGTAAAGTTTTAGTGTTATGATTAGAGTTGATCGAACCTCTGGAAGTTTGGGTTCTGCTGGTTCGGCCGAACTTCGGGACAAAGTCCGGGTTCGGGTCCGGACTTGACCCGAACTATGACCCGGACCCCGAACCCCATTGAAATCAATAGGGACCCGAACTTTTAGGCACAAAAATGGCTGGAACAAAGTCCTGGAAAGTCCTAGAGGTCTGCAAAAGGAAGGAAAATGGGGGCAAGGGTCGGACAAGTGCCCTACAAAGAAATGGGGATAGGGAAATAACTTAAAATAATTTTTAAGCTAAAATCACATAAAAAAATCAAAAATGGAGGTGGATGTGGAGTTGGAGGTTGAGGAGGCGGTGAAAGTGGCGGTGGAGGAGGAGGAGGAGGTAGCCAACACTGTTTTTTTTATATATTTTTTTTTTTTTAAACCAGCAATGTAGATGCACTTTTTAATTTTGCGCAAGACACAATAATCTGTCCCTTTAAGCAACAGTAGGAACCTCTCCCTATAGAACAAGGAGATGATTTTAGATTCTAAAATCATCTCCAAGTTGTACAGGGAAAGCCTCCAGCTGTTGCATTAAGGGAAAGATTATTGTTCTAAAATCATCTTCAAAGTGTGTGAGAAAAGCCTATTGCAGGGGCATAGAGCCATATTACTGTTCTAAAATCATCTTCAAAGTGTGTGGGAAAACCCTGTTTCAGCCGCATGAAGCCATATTAGTGTTCTAAAATCATCTTCACAGTGTGTGGGAAAACCCAGTTTCAGCTGCATGGAGCCATATTAGTGTTCTAAAATCATCTTCAAAGCGTGTGGGAAAACCGTGTTTCAGCCGCATGAAGCCATATTAGTGTTCTAAAATCCTCTTCAAAGTGTGTGGGAAAACCCTGTTTCAGCCGCATGAAGCAATATTTGTGTTCTAAAATCCTCTTCAAAGTGTGTGG
>BLSH010205918.1:139861-155464 GCA_018402905.1 Glandirana rugosa
ACTTCTACTAAAATCTTGTGATTATACCGAGAAAACCCTGTTTAAGCCGCATGAAGCCATATTAGTGTTCTAAAATCATCTTCAAAGTGTGTGGGAAAACCCTGTTTCAGCCGCATGAAGCCATATTAGTGTTCTAAAATCCTCTTCACAGTGTGTGGGAAATAACTTCCCTGAAGATGATTTTAGAACACTAATATGGCTCCATGCGGCTGAAACAGGGTTTTCCCACACACTGTGAAGATGATTTTAGAACACTAATATGGCGTCATGCGGCTGAAACAGGGTTTTCCCACACACTGTGAAGATGATTTTAGAACACTAATATGGCTTCATGCGGCTGAAACAGGCTTTTCCCACACACCGTGAAGATGATTTTAGAACACTAATATGGCTCCATGCGGCTGAAACAGGGTTTTCCCACACACCGTGAAGAGGATTTTAGAACAGTAATATGGCTCCATGCGGCTGAAAAAGGGTTTTCCCACACACTTTGTCTCCCTAAACTATCCTGAGAGCATATGACATGCAGCACGGTGACTCCAGCCCCATATAGAGGTTGGGTCACATGGTGCACTGGCCAATAACAGCCATGCCATTAGTAGGCATGGCTGTGATGGCTTCTAGGGAAAACCAGTGAAACACTTGTTGATTGGCAGGGTCAAAGGGAGCAGACTGTTCATTCACTCCAAGGTGACCCGTAAGGGTTCATTGCAGTTGACTGTGAAGGAAGAGGGGGTCAAGTTACTTCCCGCAGGTAGACCTCCGTTCCAGTAAAGTATCTCCAGGGTCTCCATTTTTCTCTGAACTGTTCTTCTGTGTTGGACAAGGAGGTGGTCAACTCCTCCATTCTGTGAATATGATTGACCTTGGAGTACCACAGGGCCTTGGTTGGGGGCTGAGTCTGTTTCCATAAAGCCGGGACACAAGCCCTTGCCACATTAAGTAATTGCATCATTAGGGTTTTCTTGTATTTCCGAAGAGGCCTCCCTGTCAGGTAGAGAAGACAAGCAGCTGTATCGTTGCCTAACTCGACCGCCGTCAGGCTTTTGATGGTGGATGTCACCTCCTCCCAGAAAGGCCATAGAGCGGGGCATGACCAGAATATGTGGAGAATCGTGCCCCCCTCTGCTCCACCTCATCTGATGAAGCACCCGAGGTACCCTATACCATCTGGTGAGGACCTTATACCCCACCTCCTGGTACTGGTTCGCCATGGATGATTTATGCACCAAGAGGAGAATTTTGTCGATCTGAGAGGGGGTGAATTGCCTATCCAGGTCCCTTTCTCAACGCCGGACAAAGATCGGGGGTGGTTCACCTGTGGTATCCGATAGAAACCCATACAGGAGGGCCAAGGTATGCCTGGCAGGCTCCCCGGACCTACACAGTGTCTCAAAGGGGGTGAGGTCGCTGGGTACATAGTGGGTCTTCTGTAAGGACTGCAGGAAGTGTTTAATTTGGTATGAACTTAGGTCATCTAAGCCCAGCGATATTTGCCAGGGAGGGAAGTTCGCCCGGCTGCCATATATCTCCCAACTGCGTTTTTGGTGTGCTAACCTCTTTGCCCCTCTGCTTGTAAGACCGGGGATAAAGTCTGGGTTGCTGATAACCGGCATCATCTGAGATGGGAGTGAGGCGAGGTCCGAGGAGTGGAAAATCGATCCCACTACCTCCAACGTCGCCCCGATCAGTGGGTGTTCTGTCATATCCACCGGGGGCCGTGACTGAAACCAAGGCAATGGCAAGAGGGGCAGGCGGGCATCTTCAATTTCCATTGCCACCCACTGTTTGGATTCAGCATTACAGTGCCAGTCCACCACCCGTGAGAGGTGGACGGCCCTGAAATACTTGAATGGGTCAGGGAACCCCAATCCCCCTTTCACCTTTGGTAGTGACAAGGTGTGCATCTTGATCCTTATATAAAATTTATAATATATAAAATCTCAGAACAGCACACGTAGTTGTTTGAAGAACCCCTGCGGGATCCTGATTGGGATGGCTTGCATAATGAACAGAACCCTCAGGAGGATGGTCATTTTGACCGCTGCGCAGCGCCCAAACCACGTCAAAGTCAGTGTGTGCCAGTGTTGGAGTTCTGTTTTCAGTTTGTGGAGTAAGGGAATAAAATTGGCAGAGTACAAATCTGCTAAGTCAGAGGTGACGTTTATCCCAAGGTATTTAATAGGGGCACTCGTCCAATTGAATGTGAATGACGAGCGCAGTCTGTGGACCTCAGATGAAGGGGTTGTTATATTCAGGGCTGCGGACCATATTAATCTTATAATTTGAAAGTTCCCCATACACCCTAATGCCTCAAGGATTTTTCGGCTAGGAAATACCTGGGGAGGAAATAAAGAAGATCATGTCGTCAGCATAAGCTGCTACCTTATGGTGCCCTGAGGACTTCTGCAGCCCTTTAATGTCGGGATTCCCCCTGACTGTGAGAAAAATAGTCTGAGCGCCAGTCATTGACCCTGACAGCCGCTGAAGGGCAAGAGTAAAGGGAGAGTATCCAACGGAGCATGTTGGGGCCCAGGCCTATACGTGACAGGGTGGCCCAAATAAAGTGCCAGGCCACCCTGTCAAATGCTTTCTCCGCATTGGTCGAAAGCAGCAGGAACGGATCCCCTGTCCTACGTGCAGAGTGAATGAGATTGAGCACCCTGATGGTGTTGTCGCACGCTTCTCTCAAAGGCACAAAGCCCACTTGGTCTAGGTGTACGAGTGTTGAGAGGTGTGGGAGAAGTCTGTTTTGATAGAATTTTTGAGAAGAGCTTCAAGTCTACAAGTAGAGCAATTGGGCGATAGCTCCCACACTGGGCCGGATCCTTTCCTTCTTTATGTATCAGTGTAATGTATGCTCTTAAGGAATCTACTGGCAGTGCACCCTCCCCCATCAGTGCGTTATAGGTAGTCAGGAAATGTGGAGTCAGAATGGAGACAAAAGTTTGGTAATAAGTCACTGTAAAGCCATCAGGCTCAGGGGCCTTGTGGGGTTTAGTCTGAGCCAGGGCTGCGCTGAACTCTTCGGTTGAGATCTCAGCTTCCAGAGCATCTGCCAGTTCCTGAGTTAGTGATGGCATCCCAGACACTGCTATGTATCTCTCGGCAGAGGCTGTCCGTGCTGCAACCTCTTCCTGTGGAAGGTCGGGGTGCAGATTGTACAGCTTCTTGTAGAAGTAACAGAATTCCTGGGCGATCCCTTTGGAAGTGTGAATTCTAGTCCCCCTTCTATTAACTATGTGGAATGAAGGTGAGCCTCCGCGGACCAGGAAGGGCTCTGGTCAGTATCGAGCCTGGTTTGTTGGAAAATTCAAATAGCGAGCACCGTGCCCATTCGAGGCGGCGTATGGCTTGTTGATAGAGCAAGGCATTCAATGCCTCTCTAGCCTTGGTCAGTTCAAGAAGGTGGGCTTCCGCCAAATACCTTTTATGTTGCAACTGCAATGAGCTCACCTGAGATGTGAGCTGATTTAACTGACTGGCCCTGTCCCTTTTCCTCCAAGTCGCCGGTCTAATCAGAACTCCTCGCACTACACATTTGTGCACTTCCCAAATTGACGCAGGGGATATGGACGGATCGGTATTGTTGGCAAAATATTCAGAGATTACTTGGGCTAGTTCTTGACGAATCTCCAGGTCCTGTAGCAGGGACTCATTAAGCCTCCATGTGGGTGGGCTGGCGAGTGCTTCCCCCCAAGTCAGCGTAAGGTGGATCGGTGCATGATCCGAGAGAGATATAACATCAATCTGAGAGGAGGTGACTAGAGGTAGATCTTTGTGCTGGATCAGAAAAAAATCTATCCTGGAGCATGTGCGGTGCACTGGAGAATAATGGGTATAATCCCTGTCTCCGGGGTGCATGATTCTCCAAGGGTCAAACAGGTTCATGTTAAAAAAATCTGCCTTCAGCTTTTTCAGATAGGAATACAAAAGGTGTGAAACCCCTTGGGAGACGTCCAATAAGGGTTCTGGGGAAGTGGAAATCCCCACCCAGCAAAAATGTACCCTCCTGGAAATCCAACAAAACAGGAACCAAAGCCTGCAAAAAGCTGAGCTGGTGAGAATTTGGGAAGTAAATATTTGCTAGGGCCACTGTGGTATCTCCAATCTTCCCCTTCACCAAGAGGTATCGCCCCATGGGGTCGACCCGCTCCTGCATAAAGGTCCAAGGTACCGATTTGGCCAAGAGTATACTGACTCCCTTTGAATGGGCTAGGGGTGATGGAGCATGGTACCCAGTGGGAAAGTCCCAGTTGGAGAGCCTGGGAACCGCCTGCTGCTTGAAATGGGATTCCAGGAGGAACACTACCTTCAAGCACAGCTTTTTGAGCTCTGCCAGTAGTCTGGATCTCTTTTTTGGTGTAGCCAAACCTCTCACATTGAAGGAGGTGATCTTATATTCAACCCCACGGGGGTGGTGTCACACATCCCCTGGAGGCATTCTATCGTGAACCCCTACCCAGGGGAAGAAAAAAAAAGGGAAGGGTGGGGAGGGAGGGGGGAGGCTGAGGGGAATAAAGGGGAGGAAATAAGAAGAGAGCAAGAGAAGGTACTTGTAGGGTAGACTGAATATAGAAGCGGAGAGAAGTTAAGACAGGAAAGATGAATGTGAGCCCGCACTCTGGGGGGCAGGGAGAGAGGGAACCAAAAAGATGTGAGAAGACGAGAAAGAAGAAAATCTCCTAAAATCGGCTTACTAAAGCCTTGCGCCTCAAGTTCAGCCTATGGGTGGGTAGTGGAAGGCTGACTCTGTAAAGCGGTAGGAGACGTGCGGACGGGGAGAACAACATAACATTGAGCATATAACACCGAGGGACCCGTCCACCTGTCTCCCTCATATCAGAGAGGTCTCGGCTCCTCTCCCCGCCGCCCGCCAGTCCAACAGGAAAAACAAATTACAGGTGCCGTTGTGGCTATTTATGCCACATGTCCCCCCTGAAAGCAAAAAAAAAAAGGGGGGAGAGAGGTAAAAATGAAATAGGGTGGGGGGAGTCGGTATCCCGTATCTGGCTCAGGAGTAATTGACTTTTGGGTGCTGGCAGCCGTGAAAAGAACCGGAACCCACTCCTCCAGACCAGAAGCATACTATTTAAAACAATAACATAATGATAACAGGCTATCGTTAACATAACAGTGAACCATCAAATCCTACCCACCAGAGGCCCGGCCAAGCCGGAGACCCCCTGCCCTCTTGGACAGACGGGCCCCCAGAAATCAACCAGGTCCCCAGCAGGTCCCCCCATTATAAGACACAGTAAGGGCCTGGCCTCCCTCGGGAGCTTGTGCTACCCCAAACTCCACCTGTCCCCCATGCCGCCCACCAAGCCAAAAATAAAATAAATAAATAGGGTGGCCCATTCTGATAAACGAAAAGAGACTCCGGACGACCGCACTCCTTTTCAATGCTTTTATTGACCCAAGTCCATGCGTACAGACAAGAGATATGAGGTACTGCTAAAGGGTGGCCCATTCTAGTACTATTGCAGCTGGGTGGGCCACAAGTCCCCCCAGAGCACATGCGAAGGGGAAAATTGAGCTATGGCAGGAGAAGGGGGATTCGACCTCCCGACTCAAGGACAGGAGCAATCGAAATTTGGGTGTTGGCGGCGAGGAGAAGGGCCGAAGCCCAAACCCCTGCCTAGAAACATGCTCCACTAAAATAAGAACGTAATGATAAGCGCCCCACACACATCATTCTCTACCCCGCTTTGCAGGGGGTCCCGGCTTCCCTCCCAGCCGTCCGTCTGACAATAAAAAAAAGCAAATGGAACCATTTGGGTACTTTTATGGTGGCATATGCCTACTGTCTCCCAGGGAGACAACCGGCAAGCTAAAATAGGGGGTGAGGGATTAAGTATCCCCACCCGAATATCGGGGCAGCCAATGTTTGGGCACTGGCGGCAGGGTGAGAAACTGGGACCCATCCCATACAAAGTAAAGGCATACAGAATATGTAAGGCAGTATCCTAACAGAAACACAGTGAAACTTGCCAGCTAGTGGCCTGGTTAGTCTGAAAAAATGGCCTATCCACATGAACAGATATATTCCTGAGGGCTGGGCAGGGCCCAGGTAGGGTCCCCCCCGAACGAGGGCCCTAATGAGGGTACAGTCTCCAGCATAATGTTCATGCAGGCCCCCAAGGTGTGAAGGGGAGCCCAGGGGCCCTGAGCTGGCCCAGTTCTATCCTTGTGTCCCCTGTTCCTATCAAGAGGGGACAGGGGCCATAGCCGGCCCCTCACTGTTCAGAGGTGGATGGTGTTTGCCTGGCCACTGCCCTAGATCTGGAACATTGCCTGCATCTTCTGGATCTTTGTGGCCTAGGGGATGTAGGCCTTGACACTGGTAGGTCTGGGGTGGTGGAGTCCAGCCAGTTAGGGATCACGACCTCCGGCTCCCCCAGAAAGGCAAAAAGATCTGACAGTTGATCCGGCCATCTCAAAACAAAGGTGCCATTCCCTTTCTGAGCAATGACGTGAAACGGGTGCCCCCAGCGTTACATAGCCCTGAAGGCTCTAATTATTTCCAGTAACAGCCTCAGGGTACCCCTCATCCATAGTGTCATCTTAGAGAGGTCAGGGAACAGTCTCACTGTGGCCCCATCAAAGTCCACCGGTCCTCTGGCCCATGCTCTGCGCATTATGTCTTCCTTAATGAAGTAAAAGTGCAACCTGGCTAAAACGTCCCTGGGAAGAGACGGATCACCTCCCCTGGGACCCTGCACCCTGTGTACCCGGTCGAGCTCTATTACCTCTGTGGGGGGTTTGTCCAGGAGACCGTTAAAGATAGCAGTGACTGTCACTCTCAGGTCGCCCCCGAGGTGGCCTCCAGCAACCCCCGCAGCCTAATATTATTCCTTCTGTTGCGATTTTCGCTGTCATCTATGGCCAGGCGCATCAAGATTAACTGGTGTTGGTAGGAGGCTTGGGCCTCCTTTAGTGCAGCCACCCTGGTCGCCATTGCTGAGGAGGAGGCCTCTACCTCCATGACCCGAGAGTCCACCTGCTCAACCTGATGTTTTATGTCCTGGATCTCCCTGGACAGTGTACTCACAATTGTCGCAGCCATTGCTGACATGTCCTGTTTAGTTGGGAGTAGGGAGATCAAGTCTTGCTATGCTGCTGCAGATGGTTCCGCTTGTGGTGCCACAGCTGGCTGCTCCTGCGACCTGTCCCACTCTGAGGCTGGGGGATCGGGGAGTCCGGGGCCTCTGGTGGTCACTGTATCTCCAAGGTATGGGCTGGAGTTGGGTGCGCCTTCCCCGTCTTCTTCTGGGTTCCGGAGCCCGCGTTGTTACTGCGCATCAGGGCCATCTTGGGTTGCAAGGCTGTGGTCGGTGTGACTCAGTTTCGGAGGAAATAAGCCGAAATGTCCACAGCCCAGTGTGCGGCAGGTGTGCCCTGTGCTTTGTCCGGCGCTGACATGAAAAGATTGCGAGGTCTGGCATGACTGAAAGGCTCTCTCTCCCGGATAACGCACGGAGCTCCTCGGCAAGCGTCTTCACAGCGCCATAGCTAAGCCACGCCCCCCCATGCAGCTTATTCTAAGAGAGATGAATTATTATGAATTATGGAAAATCCACTGATGGGCATACCTTTTTACCAGTTTCTAGAAGTCCACAAGAGTCTACCAAAATCAATCTGTCTAGGACATCATTATTTTAATTTGCAGTCAAAATGATCTGTAAAATTATTTTGTTTTTTAGCTTATGACAAATGTGTATGAATGTGGAATGTATGGTGTATGGGATGGACAAGAGTATACTGAGGAAACAGAAGATAAGATAAAATTAGTTCAAGATGATGAAGTTTTATTCATCTCTAAACTTTACAAGCTTACCTTGATCATTAGCCACACAGTTTTCAAGTATTGGCTTTTGATTATATTAAATCCTTTATCTGACAAGGCCTTCTATGCATCTTTGCATTTAATTTATTAGAAAAAAACAGGAGTATACATTTTGCATTAATGGGATCTGACATTGGTACAAAGAAGAAACATATTCAGAGATTCCTGTCTATTGCCTTCTCCATGCAATTGCACATTCCCATGCATGCATCTCCAAAACTGCTTAGCTATCATTAGATTGAACCCAATCATTCATTCGAGCATTTCACTAAAAGTTTTTTTTTACTTGAGAGGGTACTGACTTTATTTACATTATTAAGTTCCCCTGTGGATAGGACTATGTGCTACAGATACTACCTGGTGCCATGATAAAGTTACATGAACATGCTTACATGGTCACATGAACAGAGTCAGATGGACATAATTACCACATCTGGTCAGTAGTGTCACCCAGCAGCCCTGGCTGGTTTGTTGGCATAGAGCAGCCACCAGGGATATGTAATTTGTGATGGAAGTAGCAGTGGTTAAAGATCTCCAGGGGTGGTGTGTTGTGGTGTCAGCAAGTCAACATCATCAGGTGGATCTACATGGCTGGACGATGTGATTGACATTGGATTTACATCGGGGGCCATTGTTTATTTATTTTTTTCCAATAAAGGTCTGTGGATGTTTTATTTCCATTTTAACCTTTTAGGGAAAGAGTAACGCTTGTTTCTGTAAAGATTGTCTGAGAAGGGATTTGACCTCACTTTGTAAAGATTTCATATCAGTTCCTGTTGTTAATCTGAAAATGGTAAACTTATCATAAGAGTAACAAGCAGGCTACCATTTCTGACCTCATCCTGAAAGCATTAGGGCCTTTTCACACGTTACTCTTCCATCCAGCGGATCAGATCAGATGGTAGTTGGGTGTAAATGGACAGACGGTCCATTTACATCCAGCCACCCATAGAGGAGAGTGGTCTGTGTCCATGTCTGCTCTGCATAAGTAAAGCAGACATGGACATGTCATCTGTCTGCTCAGCGGGCATCAGCGGACAGATCACTTCCTGAACAAGGATCACAGCTGCAATCCACTCCTTGTGAAAGGAGCCTTTATTACTAGATGAAATGTATGGAACTCATTGTCTTTGTAGAGCAGAGAAAATAGCGAAGCATTTGACCCATCATGGCTGCCATTTTTTTAAATTATGGCGACAAACAGATTCAGAGAGTTTTTTCAAAGGCTTTTAAGGCCATTAATGTGGAAATGCAATTAAAAGAAATTAGCCAAATGGACTTGGGTTATTGTTTGTTATAGTAGGGCGTTCTTGTTTTATACAGGTAAAGTTTTAGTGTTATGATATAAATTTTAAATATGTATGGTAAATGTGTAAATTATGATTTTTATGTGTAATGAGCATAGTAGCAATTACATTTTGTTGTAAATGTGTGTTTACAATCATCTAACTCCTTAACTGGTTAAATAAAGTCAAAATATAATGGATAAAAATGTAAAAAGTGTGACACTGCTCTTGATACAAACCTCTTCTGAGTTTTATTTCAATGAAACAAATACAGAAATAGTTATACAGTACATCTTTCCAAATATCACACTCATAAATTCACTTGCCAGCAACATTTGCCCCTGTCCACCAGTGAAAGTTTTACTGATAATGCTTGCCAACATAGCAGTGGCATAGCAGACTGCCAGTCAGCATGTCTATCCTACTCAGCTCGAATATTTTCAGTATTGAACTTTTACTGTGATAGTACTTCTTGAAACATAAAATATGACTAAAGGCAAATCTTTTTATTTTCTTAGTTTTGGATAGAGTGGAGAGAGATTAAAACATCTGCCAGGTTTTTACTGTTCTCTGTGTCCCCATTGGGGAGATTCACCCTCTATATTTATAAAGTTTACTGTCCTTACTCACAGTGTAAGTGAAAGAAAATCCCAAATGTTGGGTTGTCACCCGAACGGGGATAGAGGGAAATCTTCCAATGAGGACACTAGTTACTTCCTATGGTGGCTATAGGACAGATAGTGAATTCAATGAGACACAAATGGTAAAAAACCTGACAAGGGTTATAACCTTTCCTTACTCTATCCAAAATGAAATAAAAGAAAATTCTACTTTAACCACATGCCGACCACCCACCTCAGCATGACGGCGGCAAAGTGGTTCATTATCGTGTATTGTGAGCGCGCGCTTGCCGCCAGAGGCGCACTCGTGTGCTTACTGTGTTCCGGGGGGGGGCAGGGAGCTGGTAGGGCAGACTCGATCTCCGCTGGCTACCCGCGATGGCTCCCCCGCAGCATGAGAATGGAGGTCCGTGTATGTAAACACGGATCTCCGTTCTGACAGAGGGTGGAAGGGCTGTGATCACAGGCTTCCTGTATATGGAAGCCATGATCACTTTCTTCCCCCTGCCAGCCCAGCCCCCATACAGTTAGAACACAGTGAGGGAACACAGTTAACCCTTAGAGCGCCCCTCCAGGTTAACCCCTTCACTGCCAATGGCATTTACACAGTAATCATTGCATTTTCATAGCACTGATCGCTGTATAAATGCCAATGGTCCCAAAAAAGTGTCAAAATGGTCCAACATGTGCACCACAATATCACAGTATCACTAAAAATTGCAGATCGCTGCCATTGCTAGTAAAAAATAAAAAAATATAAAAACCCCAGATATGAATTCTCATGGTTCGTAAACGCGGCAACTTTTGCGCAAACCAATCAATAAATGCCGATTGCGATTTTTTTTAAACAAAAATATGAGGAAGAATATAAATCGGCCAAAACCATGAAAAAATGTGTTCTTATATATTTTTTGGATTTGTATTTTAGAAAAAAGTAAGAAATATTGTTTTTTTTTTCTAAATTGTCATTTTTTTTGTTTATAGCGGTGATCAGAAATGATGCAGAGGTGATCAAACACCACCAAAAGAAAGCTCTATTTGTGGGAAAAAAAGAACACAAATTTTGTTTGGGTACAACATCGCACAACCGCGCAATTGTCAGTTAAAGCGACGCAGTGCCGAATCACAAAAAGCGCTCTGCTCCTAAACTGGGAAATCCTTCCGGGGCTGAAGTGGTTAACTAAAGCATTTCTCAGAGGCATGGGAAAGTGACCAAAAGCCCATAAGAAAGATTTCATGCTGGTTTTTATAAAGCATGATGTTTCCCAATAAAAAATAGTTAAAAAGGTAATACTTTATACTCCAGTGCTTTGATTTTCAAACATTGTGACATTTTTTTTAACTTTGTGAAAGTAATACATTCTGATATTTGTCATATGAAAAGGTACTAGATTAGCTCTGTCAATTCACAAGTGTATATGCTTCTGGTGTATCTACATATTGGCAATAAAACTGACATGTCTCACCATAAGTGCTAGCTTATGCTCTCAGGGCAAATACTGTAAATGTTGATCTGTCAGTTTTCCAGCTGAGCTACCCTGTCATTTTAAGTTTTTAATTTTTGACTGTAAAAGTACTGGACCTTTACTTGGATTTACCAAGCGTTAATTTGTAAATTCACTTATAGTCACATTTACATGTAATATCTTTAATACTCCAACATCAAATACCTTTTATAAGATTACATTTCTACATTTCCACATTGAGTTTGCATTCCATATTTTCTCACATGATTTGAAAATAATAAGAATTCTGTGGGGATTTTTAAAAGGAAAATGCATCGGAATACAGGTATTTTAACCACTTGACCACTGGGCACTTAAACTCCCTTAACAACCAGACCAATTTTCAGCTTTCAGTGCTCTCACATTTTGAATGACAATTACTCAGTCATGCAACACTGTACCCATAAGAAATGTGCGTCCTTTTTTTTCCACACAAATAGAGCTTTCTTTTGGCGGTATTTAATCACTGCTGGGTTTTTTATTTTTTTGCGCTATAATTAAAAAAAGACCAAAAATGTTGTAAAAAGATGAATTTTTCTTTTTTTCTGTTATAAAATTTTGCAAATTAGTAATTTTTCTTCATACATTTTGGCCAAAATGTATACTGCTAAATATCTTTGGTAAAAAACAAAAAACAAAGTGTATATCATTTGGTCTTTGTGAAGGTTATAGTGTCTACAAGCTATGGTGCCAATCACTGAATATTGATCACACCTGATGTACTGATGGCATATCTCATTTCCTGAGACCCTAACATGCCAGGAAAGAACAAATACCCCCCAAATGACCCCTTTTTGGAAAGTAGACATTCCAAGGTATTTAGTAAGAAGCATGGTGAATTTTTTCAAAAAATTCTTTGCAAAATGAAGATTTTTTTTTCTTTTTTTTCACAAAATTGTGATATGTTAACAGGTTATTTCTCACACCCAGCATATGCATACCACAAATTACACCCCAAAACACATTCTATTACTCCTCCCGAGTATGGCGATACCACATGTGTGAGACTTTTACACAGCCTGGCCACATACAGAGGCCCAACATGCAGGGAGCACCATCAGGCCTTCTAGGAACATAAATTACGCATACAATTTCTCGACTACCTCTTGCACTTTTGAAGGTCCTGGAGCACCAGGTCAATGGAAACGACCAAAAAATGACCCCATTTTGCAAAGCAAACACCCCAACGTATATTCTAGGGGGCATAATGAGTCTTTTGAACATTTCATTTTTTTCCACAAGTTTTTATGGAAATATGGAAAGAAAAATATGGAAAGAAAAAGAAAACACCTTTTTCTTTTTATACAAAGATGTCCATTTATACAATATTTCTAATACACAGCATGTACCTAGCAAAAATTACACCCAAAAATATATTCTTCTACTCCTCTTGAGTATGGCGATACCATATGTGTGACACTTTTACACAGCCTGGCCACATACAGAGGCCCGACATGTAGGAAGCACCATCAGGTGTTCTAGGGGCATACATTTCAAATCTAATTTGACTATCTTTTACACTATTGTGAGCACTGTGGTGGCATGGATAGGCACTGTAGTGGCATGGATGGGCTGTGTAGTGGCACGGATGAACAGTGTAGTGGCACGGATGGGCGCTGTAGTGGCACGGGTGGGCAGTGTAATGGCACTGATGGGCACTGGATGGAGATGGATGAGCCATGGATGGGGATGGATGAGCATGGATGGGGATGACTGAGCACGGATGGGGATGACTGAGCACGGATGGGGATGACTGAGCATGGATGGGGATGACTGAGCACGGATGGGGATGGATGAGCACGGATGGGGATGGGTGAGTATGGATGGGATGACTGAGCATGGATGGGGATGACTGAGCACAAATGGGGATGGATGAGCATGGGTGGAGATGGATGAGCATGGATAGGTATGGATGAGCATGGATGAGGAAAACTGAGCAGGGATGGGTGGGTGAGCATGGCTGGGTGGGTGAGCATGGATGGATGGATGGGTGAGCATGGCTGGGTGGGTGAGCATGGGTGGATGGCTGGGTGAGCATGGATGGATGGATGAGTGAGCATGGATGGATGGCTGGGTGAGCACGGCTGGGTGGGTGAGCATGAATGGATGGCTGGGTGACATGGATGGATGAATGGGTGAGCATGGAGGGATGGCTGGGTGAGCACAGCTGGGTGGGTGAGCATAGATGGATGGATGGATGAGCATGGATGGATGGCTGGGTGAGCACAGCTGGGTGGGTGAGCATAGATGGATGGCTGGGTGAGCATGGATGGATGGCTGGGTGAGCATAGATGGCTGGATGGGTGAGCATGTCTGGGTGAGGATGGCTGGATGGGTGAGCATGGATGGATGGGTGAGGATGGCTGGCTGAGCATGGATGGGTGAGCATGGATGGGGTGAGGATGGCTGGGTGGGTGAGCATGGATGGGATGAGGATGGCTGGGTGGGTGGTGGATGGATGGTGGGGGTTTCAACCTGTCACTTAGCAGTGATGTGGGCACTACACTTCACCCACAGCGCTGCAGCATGTCATCTCTCCCCCTCTCCTCTCACAATGCACCAATCAGTGCGGAGAGGGGAGAGAAAAGCTGGCACTTCTGGAAGCGTGTTCATGGGAGGACGTCACTGTACATCCTGCCAGAATTAAGCAACCGCCCTGTAGCCGTCATTTGACTATAGGGCGGTTGTTAAGTGGTTAATCACCTGAGTACCAGAGCCATTTTTTACATTTTTGTGTTTACAAGTTTTAAAAATCATTTTAGGCCTTAAAATTACTTAAACCTCACACAACAAAGAAGACACCGCAAAGAATAAAATGTTGGTAGTTACTTTTTTTATATTTTTGGGCACATAAATGCAATTTACTACACTATTTTTGGTAAAATATAAAAGATGAGGTTGTGCCAAATAAATACAGGTTGTCAAATTCATTAAGCATGTGGTCAATACACTCTAAAGGAGTTGTTTCCACTTGCACTGTGAAGGGACAGGATCCAGGAAATTGGCACATGTCTCCAGCTTAGCTAGTATAACGTTCGGGCTGTCCATTCTGCTCCACTGGAATGTAGTCACTGCATTTACATGCTAAATGCATCATTTATAAGGGAGCCCCTCTACTGGTCTCTGGGACGGAATATGAGGTGTAAATCACTCCCAATATCATGAAAAAAAAGCATTCCATGGAGTCCTCCACAGGGCATCTTTCATGCTCCCTAAGCACTCCATGAGGCACTGGCTCACATGTGTCTATGCCAGCATGACAGGAAATGCCTTGCCAAGCTCAGGGTGTATTTTGGGCCTGCATGAAAAATTCTAAGCCATATTAAGGCGGCTATAGCAGAAAGTATGCTGCAAATATCCACATCACAAGCAACATCCATAATGAGAGAGTATAAATCACTCATTGATGTAGGATGGCAGAGATCTCATCAGAAGACCAATTTATAGTACAGGTTCTCTAACCATTATCCAAATAAGAAGGCTGATGTATGTTTATGCACTGCACTTCCAGCGGCGGATGCTGCCCTGTAGCATCTGGAGCATCAAGTGTCTTTGCCTTTTTATAACGCAGTTGCCTTCAGAGATCCTATGGAAAAGAAAGTCAATCTCTTCACATCAGATGCAGTCCAGTACGTTTTTATTCTGCATCAAGAATGCATGGACAGTGTTTAACTTGGATTCCAATTGCCTAGTTCACCCCAGTGCAGCATATTCTAGTGAAGTCAACAAAAGTATAATGGTACATTGTTTCTGGATGGAACACATCTGTAAAGTGGCAAAACGCATTGAGAATGCATTGGACTGCATCAAAACACTCATGCAGAAACACATCTGGAATGCAGACATTTGTTGGAACTATTTAAATTTAATTGTTTGTAAGTGATCCTGTGGCAGAGTTGTTTTTACACTCATCTGATTCAGCACCCAGCACTTTATGGACTTATAATTCTTCATAAGTATATGTGTTTATCATCACTATCATATGTATATATGTTTACATTTGAGCGTGATTCTTATGATTGTATACTAAGTTAAGGTTATCCTGTTGTACCAGCAGCTCAACTTAGACCATTTCCATAGCGCGGGCACACCCGGTGTCTGATTCTAGCCCCGGGCGATACTTTTAATATATGTAAGATGGCTCATTCAACCTTACAAGCTAAATGTGCTGTCAGCAAGTTTGGGAAAAGAGAGATCAATTCCTGTTGACTTTAGCAGCTTTTCTTTGATTGTCAGTTAGTGTTGAGCGAACCCGGACTGTAACGTTCGGGTCCGTACCGAACTTTAGGGTGTCCGTGGCACGGACCCGGACCCGGACATTTCAAAAATCGTTCGGGTTCGGT
>BLSH010205977.1:14574-31517 GCA_018402905.1 Glandirana rugosa
CCCCCCCCCCCCCCAATAACCACAGAACCTCTCCCAATCACACAGCCCTCTCATCACTTCAGAGTCCTACCTTTTGGCTCCAGTAGCACAGCAGAGAGTGGGAAGTGGAGGAGGCTGACTTCCATCTCCTCTTAAATGCTGGAGGAGGCCCTGCTTGCTGAAAATCATGCATTATGGGCAAGACGGGCTGCCACCACCAAACAAAGAATGACACCGTGCATCCTGCCATAGAGTGTCATTGGTTAGTTTGTGTTGGTGGCCAGCTCATCTGGACCATGACAACTTATGACACTGACCCAGGGCGAACTGGGTCCCATGCTTGTGGCGTCCCAGGGTGCCAAACACTGATATACTGTAATATATATATTACAGTGGGTACGGAAAGTATTCAGACCCCCTTACATTTTTCACTCTTTGTTATATTGCAGCCATTTGCTAAAATAATTTAAGTTCATTTATTTTCCTCATTAATGTACACACAGCACCCCATATTGACGGAAAAACACAGAATTGTTGACATTTTTGCAGATTTATTAAAAAAGAAAAACGGAAATATCACATGGTCCTAAATATTCAGACCCTTTGCTGTGACACTCATATATTTAACTCAGGTGCTGTCCATTTCTTCTGATCACCCTTGAGATGGTTCTACACCTTGATTTGAGTCCAGCTGTGTTTGATTATACTGATTGGACTTGATTAGGAAAGCCACACACCTGTCTATATAAGACCTTACAGCTCACAGTGCATGTCAGAGCAAATGAGAATCATGAGGTCAAAGGAACTGCCTGAAGAGCTCAGAGACAGAATTGTGGCAAGGCACAGATCTGGCCAAGGTTACAAAAAAATTCTGCTGCACTTAAGGTTCCTAAGAGCACAGTGGCCTCCATAATCCTTAAATGGAAGACATTTGGGACGACCAGAACACTTCCTAGAGCTGGCCGTCCAGCCAAACTGAGCTATCGGGGGAGAAGAGCCTTGGTGAGAGAGGTAAAGAAGAACCCAAAGATCACTGTGGCTGAGCTTTAGAGATGCAGTCGGGAGATGGGAGAAAGTTGTAGAAAGTCAACCATCACTGCAGCCCTCCACCAGTCGATGCTTTATGGCAGAGTGGCCCGACGGAAGCCTCTCCTCAGTGCAAGACACATGAAATCCTGCATGGAGTTTGCTAAAAAGCACCTGAAGGACTCCAAGATGGTGAGAAATAAGATTCTCTGGTCTGATGAGACCAAGATAGAACTTTTTTGGCCTTAATTCTAAGCGGTATATGTGGAGAAAACCAGGCACTGCTCATCACCTGTCCAATACAGTCCCAACAGTGAAGCATGGTGGTGGCAGCATCATGCTGTGGGGGTGTTTTTCAGCTGCAGGGACAGGACGACTGGTTGCAATCGAGGGGAAGATGAATGTGGCCAAGTACAGGGATATCCTGGATGAAAACCTTTTCCAGAGTGCTCAGGACCTCAGACTGGGCCGAACGTTTACCTTCCAACCAGGCAATGACCCTAACCACACAGCTAAAATAACGAAGGAGTGGCTTCACAACAACTCCGTGACTGTTCTTGAATGGCCCAGCCAGAGCCCTGACTTAAACCCAATTGAGCATCTCTGGAGAGACCTAAAAATGGCTGCCCACCAACGTTCACCATCCAACCTGACAGGACTGGAGAGGATCTGCAAGGAGGAATGGCAGAGGATCCCCAAATCCAGGTGTGAAAAACTTGTTGCATCTTTCCCAAAAAGACTCATGGCTGCATTAGATCACAAGGGTGCTTCTACTAAATACTGAGCAAAGGGTCTGAATACTTAGGACCCCCATGTGATATTTCAGTTTTTCTTTTTTAATAAATCTGCAAAAATGTCAACAATTCTGTGTTTTTCTGTCAATATGGGGTGCTGTGTGTACATTAATGAGGAAAATAAATGAAGTTAAATGATTTTAGCAAATGGCTGCAATATAACAAAGAGTGAAAAATTTAAGGGGGTCTGAATAATTTCCCTACCCACTGTATACACACACAACATAAGCAATTGAACCACAAGCAATGAAAATTGTATACCAGATCTTTGCTTTATAAATAGTGAAAGAATATATATATTTTTTAATACTACTGAGCCCTCCTTGTCACTGTCCAGACAATTTGTAATACTATTGCCGTCTTGCTTGTGTAAAGAAATTCTATGCATTAAACCCCCGTACTGGCACCTTTGCTATTTGCTCTTGTAGACCTGGGTGGGCATTTTTGGAGTGAACCTGGTTTTGCCCAAGCAGGACACAGCAACAGGTAACTTAGGCTTAGTACACATGGGCATAGAAGAGCATGCAGCTCGACGTCACCTCCCCATCCCTTCCCCTCATCAAGTCAGAACACTTTACGTTTTCATTCGGAAGATGCAAAGTATTCTTTGGTGGTGCCCCTGCTGAGCAACCAAACAACTGTGTTCAAAATGCATGGAGCTGGACACTCAGCACAGGACCTGGAAACAAGTGACGGTCACTGAAGAAGTGGGGTCTTCTTCATTGAAATCCAGCTTCCAGAACAATCAGCCAGGTACGATATATACATACATTGACCCAAGCTGGATCAGTGCAGCTATGTATAAAATATCCATATCTGGAATTCATCTTTAAAGGATGAATTGCTCCACAGTACTTGTGGCTACATAGGTCAGTGAGGGTTTGTTGTAAAACATATTTACTGTTCGTTAAAGGGGATGTAAAGGTTAGTTTTTGTTTTTTTTAAATAAAAATAATAAACATGTTGTACTTACCTGCTCTATGCAAGGGTTTTGCACAGAGTAGCCCTGATCCTCCTCTTCTGGGGTGCCCCGCCTGCGCTCCTGGCTCCTCCATTTCATCGGGTACCCCCACGGAAAGCCCACTGCTGCGTCCTTTGACACAGACAGCAGGACTTGGCTCGTGCCCAGCTCCTGTGCCACTGGATTTGATTGACAGCAGTGGCAGCCAATGGCTCCTGCTGCTATTAATCTGTCCAATGAGGAGACAGGCAGTGGCTGGAGCCGTTGGGCTCGTGCCCATTGCTGGATCGGATCGGGCTCAGGTAAGAAAAAGAGGGGCTCTGGGGGCAGCTGCAGCACAGAAGGTTTTTCAACTTTAATGCATAGAATGCTTTACAGTTACTTTACAATCACTTTAAAGAATATGTAAACCCAACATTTCATATTCCTGATATGTGCCTGCTGTACCAGGTACTTGTATGGGAAAGTCTCTTGTTCTCTCTGTATTGCTTCCTTTATGTGAAATCCCTGGTGTTCCTGTCAGTCCCTCTGCTTTCCTATTGAAAACTGATCACACTACACATGAGAGCACAGCGTGGTCAGTTCTCTTGCTGTGCTGGGAGCTCGGCTCGCTCTCTTCCAATGATCAGACTTGTCCTGACACCCCGCCACAGCCATTCAATGGGAAGACCAGTGTACCGCTGTTTCTCCTCCCCCAGCTCTCTAAAATCCTTATGCAGCTGAGAACAGAGGGAATGCGATCACTTATTAAAAAGGGGAAAAAAATTATTTTTACTGTTTTTTTTATATCTATTCTCAAATGTTTTGTATTTCATTTCTATTTTAAACGAAATGTTTTTTTTTACAAGGTGAGGGTTTGCAATCGCTTTACGAATGTAAATATCTGAATGTTCATAGCTCAGCGACAGTTTTACTTTATTCCCCCCAGTGCCTCCCGGCCCTTTAAGGGGCTTAAGATGCTGCAGGGCGGGGTTTGTGATCATGTGACCACCGTGATTGGCTATCACATGATCGGAAAGCTTCTGATCGCAAGCAGCAATCAGTAGCTTTCCGTTAGCCGCTGGTAAGTGTGCCAGGAGCATACGGGGCTCGCTCTTGGCACAGCTGTTTTTGCAATATTGCATGCAAATATGCGGCCGCTCGGCTCCAAGGCCTTCCCGCCGAGAAGCCGCATATTTAAGTGCCATCAGCACCAAAGGTTAAAGGAGATATTGGGTATCCATTAGATTAGATATATGCAATTAGAGGACCTCCAGCTGTTGCAAAACTACAAGTCCCATCATGCTTCTGCCTCTGGGTGTCATGCTTGTGGCTGTCAGAGTCTTGCTATGCCTCATGGGACTTGTAGTTCTGCAACAGCTGGATGTCCGCTAATTGCATATCCCTGCATTAGATGATATATTCTTATAGTTTTCATGTTCCAGCTCTGTAGTCTGAGAAGTCAAGCCCTTAGTCATAGCATGTTCCTCTGGATTAGAGGACTCTCAGGTGCAAATAAAAGTAGGGACCCCCTTCCCCAATACCGTCAGATGAAAAGCTCCAAAACCTGGCGGTGGTAAACCTACTTACCAAACTCGATATGCTGCAGCTGCTACCGGTGTGATTGTGCTTTCTGCTGTCTTATCCAGTTAGTTAAGCATTTGGAAGGATGGGTGTCCCACGGGGGTCTTTATATTCACTGAATCACATTTGTAGCGCTTTGTATTCACAGAAGTGTGTTTATGGGGTAGAAATAACTGTAATTGATCCATATGGAAAACTAAGGAAATATGGAATTGCACAATGCAAGCTGAGACTAAAATTGAATAGAAAAAAAAAATAGAATTGGGGTGATAGCAATGACATTATTCTTGTCTTAAAGGGGGGCTCTGCCCTGGCTGAAGATGTATTGTTATTGTAAAGAACGTCTGTCTTAAAGAAAAGCAGACTATTGATGTAAAATACTCTGAGAAGCTGATGAAATCACGAAATCTAACCAAAATGTGTTTATCCCTTTACTCTTCAGTAATTGGACAGCTAACGTGCAGTCCGGGGTCTGACATCCAGAGGTGTTTGTGTCTGGCCCTCTCCTCTATTGCTGGGGCTCTCAACTTTTTGGAGACCAGGGCTGGTAAAATTCTTCCAAAACCTTCCACGATCCAATATTAAAAAATAAAATTTATATTCGCACAATAAAAGTACTGGGCTGCAAAAATGTGTACTGAAATGATGGAGGACTTGGAGCTGGGTGTCCCTATGGTGGGGATGGAGGGTCTGGAGGGGGTTGAGGGACTCTGCAGCAGACCTGGTGGCCCTGTAGTGGATGAGGTTTCTGGAAGGGGGTTCTCTGGGAGGTTGGGGGTACTATGAAGAGCTGGACACCTGATGTCTCAGTAAAGGGAGAACTTGTCTCACAGTATGCAGCAAATAGGAGGCTATTGGCCCTCTATGTGATAGGAATAAAGTTGAAGTGTGAAACTCCACATTATGCCCCCCCCCCACCACATTTAGCTATATATATATGTGTGTGTGTGTGTGTATGTATGTGTGTGTGTGTGTGTGTGTGTGTGTGTATGTATGTATATGTGTGTATGTATGTGTGTGTGTGTATGTGTATATATATATATGTATACACACACACACACACACATACATACATACATACATACATACATACATACACACACACACACACACACACACACACACACACACACACACACACACACACGTGCTCATAAGTTTACATACCCTGGCAGAATTTATGATTTCTTGGCCATTTTTCAGAGAATATGAATGAGAACACAACAACATTTCTTTCACTCATGGTTAGTGATTGGCTGAAGCCATTTATTATCAATCAACTGTGTTTACTCTTTTTAAATCATAATGACAACAGAAACTTACCCAAATGACCCTGATCAAAAGTTTACATACCCTGGTGATTTTGGCCTGATAACATGCACACAAGTTGACACAAAGGGGTATGAATGGCTATTAAAGGTAACCATCCTCACCTGTGATCTGTTTGCTTGTAATTAATGTGTGTGTATAAAAGGTCAATGAGTTTCTAGACTCCTGACAGACCATTGCATCCTTCATCCAGTGTTGCACTGACATTTCTGGATTCTGAGTCATGGGGAAAGCAAAAGAATTGTCAAATGATCTGTGGGAAAAGGTAGTTGAACCGTATAAAAAGGGAAAGGGATATAAAAAGATGTCAAAAGAATTGAGAATGCCAATCAGCAGTGTTCAAACTCTAATCAAGAAGTGGAAAATGAGGGGTTCTGTTGAAACCAAACCACGGTCAGGTAGACCAACTAAAATTTCAGCCACAACTGCCAGGAATAATTGTTTGGGATGCAAAGAAAAACCCACTAATAACTTCAGGTGAAATACAGGATTCTCTGAAAACATGTGGTGTGGATGTTTCAAGCTGCACATTAAGGAGGCACTTGAAGATGGGCTGCATGGTCGAGTCAGAAGAAAGCCATTACTATGCAAATATCAGAAACTATCCCACTTACAATACGCCAAACAGCACAGAGACTAGCCTCAAACCTTCTGGCACAAAGTCATTTGGAGTGATGAGACCAAAATTTAGCTTTTTGCCCACAAATACAAATGTTACATTTGGAGAGAAGCCAAAAAGGCCTGTAAAACACTGAGGTGTATCGCTGATGTTTTGGGGATGTGTGAGCTACAAAGGCACAGGAAATTTGATCAAAATTGATGGCAAGATGAATGCAGTATGTTATCAAAAATACTGGAGGAACATTTGCATTCATCAGCCAGGAAGCTGCGCATGGGACGTACTTGGACATTCCAACATGACAATGATCCAAAACACAAGGCCAAGTCGACCTGTCGTTGGCTACAGCAGAATAAAGTGAAGGTTCTGGAGTGGCCATCTCAGTCTCCTGACCTCAATATCATTGAGCCACTCTGGGGAGATCTCAAACGTGTGGTTCATGCAACACAGCCCAAGAATTTCCAGGAACTGGGGGCTTTTGCCAAGAGGAATGGGCAGCTTTACCATCTGAGAAGATAAAGAGCCCCATCCACAAGTACCACAAAACACTTCAAGCTGTCATTGATGTTAAAGGGGGCAATACATGATATTAATAACTGGGGTATGTAAACTTTTGATCAGGATCATTTGGGTAGTTTCTGATGTCCATTATGATTTAAAAAGAATAACACAGTTGATTGATAATAAATGGTCTTCCCAGGGTATGTAAACTTATGAGCACAAGTGTGTGTGTGTGTGTGTGTGTGTGTGTGTGTGTGTGTGTATATATATATATATATATATACACACACTATATTACCAAAAGTATTGGGATACCTACCTTTACATGCACATGAACTTTAATGGCATCCCATTCTTAGTCCGTAGGCTTTCAACTCTTCTGGGAAGGCTGTCCCCAAGGTTTAGGAGTGTCTATGGGAAAGTTTGCCCATTCTTCCAGAATCACATTTGTGAGGTCAGCCACTGATGTTGGATGAGAAGGCCTGGCTTGCAGTCTCCGGTCTCCACAGTGGGAGCGGGTCGCCACCCTAAAAATAATTTTAGTGATTTTTTTTTTTACTGAAAATGTGAGAAGAAAAATTGCAACTACCATCATTTTTTGTTATGCTTTCAGAAAATATATACTGTTTGGGGGGGGGGGGGGGGGTTAACTAATTTCCAGGCCTAAAATGTGCATTTAAAGCCCATGGTCTTGATGATGTCAGGACCCTAGGCTGGTGAAGCATGAGGGAGCAGACACTTTAAAACAAAAATCAAAATGAGATGACTGTCACCTCATGTCTATGAATGTTTGAAGGCATTTTACAAATTTTACTATAATTTTACTAAAACTGGAGTACACAGAATGTGGTGCAGCTGTGCATAGTAACCAATCAGCTTCCAGAGTTTATTGTCAAAGCTTAAGTAAACCCATCCATTTAACAGTTTAAAAAACAGTTAGATTTCCAGCACGTGCCGGAAATGTAACACTCCCATTGGTTGTGCTCTAAACCAAACTGTCAAACCATCCAATGGCTGGTGTCATAGCTGATCACATGTGCAGCATAATGGCAGTTGTAGATTAACCACTTGACCACTGGGCACTTAAAGCCCCTTAACAACCAGACCAATTTTCAGCTTTCAGCGCTCTCACACTTTGAATGACAATTACTCAGTCATGCAACATTGTACCCATATGAAATTTGCGTCCTTTTTTTCACACAAATAGAGCTTTCTTTTGGTGATATTTAATCATCGCTGAGTTTTTTATTTTTTGCGCTATAATTAAAAAAAGACCGAAAATTTTGTAAAAAATGAATTTTTCTTCGTTTCTGTTATAAAATTTTGCAAATTAGTAATTTTTCATCATACATTTTGGCCAAGATTTATACTGCTACCTATCTTTGGTAAAAAAAAAACAAATTAGTGGATATTATTTGGTCTTTGTGAAAGTTATAGAGTCTACAAGTTATGGTGCCAATCATTGAATATTGATCACACCTGATGCACTGACGGCCGATCTCATTTCTTGAGACCCTAACAAGCCAGGAAAGTACAAATACCCCCCAAATTACCCCTTTTTGGAAAGTAGACATTCCAAGGTATTTAGTAAGAGGCATGGTGAATTTTTTGAAGTTGTAATTTTTTGCCCACAATTCTTTGCAAAATGAATTTTTTTTCCCCCGAAAATTGTCATATGTTAACAGGTTATTTCTCACACCCAGCATATGCATACCACAAATTACACCCCAAAATACATTCTACTACTCCTCCTGAGTATGGCGATACCACATGTGTGAGACTTTTACACAGCCTGGCCACATACAGAAGGCCAACATGCACCACCAAGGGAGCACCATCAGGCGTTCTAGGAGCATAAATTAGACATATAATTTCTTGACTACCTCTTGCACTTTTGAAGGTCCTGGAGCACCAGGCAAATGGAATCGCCCAAAAAATGACCCCATTTCGGAAAGCAAACACCCCAATGTATATTCTAGGAGGCATAATGAGTCTTTTGAACATGTCATTTTTTCCACAGGTTTTTGGAAAATGTGGAAAGAAAATGAAAACGCATTTTTTTTTTTTTTTTTACACAAAGTTGTCAATTTATACAATATTTCTAACACACAGCATGTACCCAGCAAAAATGACACCCCAAAATATATTCTGCTACTCCTCCCGAGTATGGCGATACCACGTGTGACACTTTAACACAGCGGGACCACATACAGAGGCCCAACATGCAGGGAGCACCATCAGGTATTCTAGCGGCATACATTTAGAATCTAATTTAACCATCTTTTATACTATTGTGAGGCACTGTGGTGGCATGGATAGGCACTGTAGTGGCACAGATGGGCAGGGTATTGGCACTGATGAGCAGTAGAGTGGCACGGATGGGCACTGTAGTGGCAAAGGTGGGCACTGTAGTGGCACGGATGGGCAGTGTAGTGGCACGGATGGGGAGTTTAGTGGCACGGATGGGCACTGTAGTGGCATGGATGTGTCACGGATGAGAACTGATGTGGTATGGATGAGCATGAATGAGGCACAAATGAGCCATGGATGGGGATGGATGAGCCACGGATGGCTGGGTGAGCACGGATGGATGGCTGGGTGAGCACGAATGGATGCATGGGTGAGCACGGCTGGGAGGGTGAGCATGGATGGATGTCTGGGTGAGCATGGATGGATGGCTGGGTGAGCACGGCTGGGTGGGTGAGCATGGATGGATGGCTGGGTGTGTGAGCTTGGAAGGATGTGTGAGCATGGATGGATGGATGGGTGAGCATGGATGGATGGCTGGGTGAGCACGGCTGGGTGGGTGAGGATGGATGGGTGAGCATGGATGGATGAGCATGGATGGGTGAGTGCGCACGGCTGGGTGGGTGAGCATGGATGGGTGAGCACGGATGGATGGCTGGGTGAGCATGGATGGATGGATGGGTGAGGATGGATGGATGGTTGAGCACGGCTGGGTAGGTGAGCATGGATGGATGGATGGATGGGTGAGCATGGATGAGCATGCATGGATGGATGGATGGGTGGGAGAGGGTGGATTGGGTTAGGATGGGTGGGTGGTGAATGGCTGAGTGATGATCGCTGGGTGGGTGGTGGATGGCTGAGTGATGATCGCTGGGTGGGTGGTGGATGGCTGAGTGAAGATCGCTGGATTTATGGTGGGGTGGTTGCTAACTGTCACTAGGCAGCGCTGTGGGCATTACACATCACCCACAGTGCTGCAGCGTGTCCTCTCTCCCCCCTCTCTCCTCTCACAATGCACCGATCGGTGCATAAAGGAGAGAGAAAAGCCGGCGCTTCCGCCGGCTTGTTGACATGTGATCGCGCCGTCATTGGACGGCGCGATCACATGGTGAAAGGCCGCACAGCGGCCATTAACCGCGATCCGTGATCAGTCAGGTCCCCTGGACCCGACGGTCACGGATGTTCCCGTGTGCGCACCCCAGGGGGGCGTCAATAGACGTCCTCCCAGAATTAAGCAACCGCCCTGTAGACGTCTTTTGTCTATAGGGCGGTTGTTAAGTGGTTAAACAGAGGCCAAGATGGCAGCTTCCTTGGCTGAAAATGATGGGAGGGTTTACTACCACTTTAAGCCCAGGTTCACACTTGTGCGATCTCTGAGCAATGCGAGTTCAGCTATACAGTCTGTATGGCTGAACTCCCATTAGATTCGCACAAAAAAAGGTGGAGGGACCTTTTTTTTCCCCGCAGTGGAATCGCATCGCATCGAATGGGTGTTTTCAATTATGCAATCTGATTTGTGTGCGAGTTCACAGTTCACACTGCCATCTGTGAACAAAACCGGGGGTGTCATTAACTTTGTTTGCAGAAGCTGCGAGAAGAATGCGATGCGGGAACCGGCTCTGTAATCGCGCCGATTCCCGCATCCCACATAAGTGAACCGGGGCTAAATGAAGAAGCTGAAGTTAGAAGCTGATCGGCTACTATGCACAGCTGTACCACATTCTAAGAGCTCCAGTTTTAGTAAGGCCCCTTCACACTTGTGCGACTTGTCCTGCAACTTTGGAATGCAAAGTCACATGACAAGTCTTACCCCATGATTTCCAATGAGTGCCGTTCAGATCTGTGCAGCTTCAAGTCGCAGCGACTTCAAAGCAATCCCTGCATTACTTTGGTCCGACTTTGATGCAAATTCAGGTCCATAGACCTCAGGGTTACACAGGCATTGCTTAAAGTCGCATCAAAATTGCTGCAAAAAAAAATCTGTAAAATCACGTGATTTTCAGGTCGCACAAGTGTGAAGAGGCATGAATCTCCCCCACTATGTCTATTCTTGTTTTTGGCGTTGTCATGGAGTGTTTTACAGCTTTGTGAGATTTTCTCAGCCCATCCCCTCACATATAATAGATTATCATTGCACTGTCACTAGAAGGAGATAAAGCCTGCACTCTGCTCCTTCTCATTGATACAGAGAGGCAGATGGATAATGTGATGATGATTGATCCTCTGATTATGCACATACAACTCCCACGAACGACCGTCGTACGTTCAACTGTTGAAAGTGCCGCCACAGACGAACGATTCTGCATGCAACGGTCGTGAGTACGACGTGTTGAACACGATCGTCGTCCCGTGTGTACGAGGCATTACTCTCCTGTCTCTGCTGCTCTCCCGCTGTAGTTGGAGGGCATTCTCTGGCATTCCTGCACATTTGCCACCCATTCTCCTTCAATGGGAGATCCCAATTATGGCCACAATTGTCGTATTCATAAATGTGGCGAATGTTACCATCTCCAAATGCAGTCTGTAACACTGGTTTGCCCATAGATTGCTATAAAGGGCACTAAAAACCACTACTACCAGGGTGGATTTGATTTAAATCACCAGTAAAAAGTCTCACTTTAAATCATCATTTTTAAAGAGGAACTGTCATCTCTGACCCGCTGTTGACTCACCGACAGTCCCATTCACTTTAATGGGACGGCTGGTGATGCGGCAGTGACACAGCAAGGTGAGGGACGTGGCTGCAGCGGGTGAGTGGATGCCCGCTAACAGGCTCTGCCATGATGGATTTGAAATGACAGGTGCTCTTTACATGTAAGGACTTATTATTGCTGCTAGTTAGAATCTTTAATATTTGCAAACAGAATGAAGGTTTCCTATTTAGAATAATAAGTTGTCAGGTTAGTAAAACCGCGATATGAGAACCGATTCAATCATACAGTTTGTAGTGTACATAGATTTGCAAAACAATGGGATAAAGGAATATTCCTGAACTTTGTTTTATCTCATGGTTACTGTGAAATTGTGTGAATGCATCAATGCAATGCATGTTATCTCAGCTTGCAGAGCTTGGATTCATTGAATGAGTTTACCAAAAATACATTGCAGCATATACAGCCTCATGCTACATAACTAAGCTCCATGTCATGCTGAATAAACTCCATTATTAATGCATCTTAAATAGAAAACTTTACTCAAGGCATTTCATTAAAGTGGTTGTATCCCCTTAAAAAAAAAAAAAAACACCTGCAAGGCAAAGGCATAATGAGCTAGTATGCATTACATACTAGCTCATTATGAAATGCCTCAGAACGAAGCTGTAAGTACCTGAAATAATAATATAATTATTTTTATTTATTCATATTTTTTTTAATCATTGATTTCTTTCAGAGCTCTGCAAACTAGGAGTTTACCCTAAAATTCTAGTTAGCATTGGCTGGCATCCATCACAGAGTCGCCATGTGATCTTTGCCTAGACCGTAGGACACATGGCAAAGCTGGGTGAAGTATTTTTTGTGCCAGGGAAGAGGGGCCAGATAACATTGCTTGCTGTGTATTGGGGGTGACATGGTTGAACAGCGAGGGTCCTGGATTGATGGACCCCTCTGGAACATGCAGTTTAATGCACTCCATACACTCGTCAGGCACGTACATGTTGGCGCTTGCACAATGCTGCTTAATCTGCTCTCTGGTTGATAATGAAAGGAATGGTATGCGGAGCATCTGCTTCCCCCTGCATTGTGAAACAGGACTTTGTTTGCAGTCACACCGTCTTTTTATATCATGTCATAGCCTGCCAGGCTGATTGTATGGGCAGTGCGGGGGCTCAGCGGAGCATAGCGAAGCTCGAACTGTCAGCCTTATTCTGCGCTCTCTTCTATCCAATAAATCATTGCAGATGGAGTTTGTCATTAAACATGTCCTAGGACTCTTCCCCGGCTGTGTATGGCCTCCTACGTCCTCACCTGGGGGAATGGTAGAGCCGCCCCTCTAGCGGCAAACTGGTCGGAATAAATCTCTGGGTGGCTGCATTACGTCTACTTAGGCGGCGTTCACTTGCTTTGCGTGTTTGGAAATTTTGCGCTTCTCCGACCTTCACAGAAATGCACTGCCCTTTAGGAGACCTGCAGCAATGCCATTCGTCTTTATTCATGGGTTTCGGTGCGGTCTGATTTTGCAAAAGGGCCAGAGACTTCTTTTGCATGTTTTCCATGCGTGGGGCCGCACTCGGAAATGGATTGGCTGCCGTATGCGCAATGCACAGGAATGCTCATCATGCTCTGTTGAGCCTGCATGGTGTAAATAGAGTCCTAAGGCCCGTACACAGGGTGCGATGGTCGTACAACAACGGTCATACAACAGCTTGTTGTACGATAATCCGACTGTAAATACGCGTTCAGCGGTCGTACAACAGAAGTTGGCTGAGCAGACTAGAAAACTTTTGTTGTACAACAAGCGGTAGAGCTGCACGATTCTGGCCAAAATGAGAATCACAATTTTTTTGCTTAGAATAAAAATCACGATTCTTGCGGTGTAACATCTTACATATACAAAAAAATTGGGCTAACGGCACTGTTTTGTCTTTTTTTGAAAGTGTAATTTTTCTCAAAAAATTGCGTTTTGAAAGACCGCTGCGCAAAAACCGTGTGACATAAAATATTGCAACAACCACCATCTTATTCTCTAGGGTCTCTGCTTAAAAAAATATATAATGCTTGGGGGTTCCAAGTCATTTTCCAGCAGAAAATACTGGATTTTTACTTGTAAGCAACAAATGTCAGATAAGATTTAGTCTTTAAATGGTTAAACTGAACTCTTCTATAGACAGGAATTCAACCCTTTGATCATTTGAAACATTGTATCTTTTTACTTCTTTTATCAACAATGATCTCAGACTTTGCTCTCTGCCCAGATAGGCGAGACTCAAGTCACTCAGACTTAGAAAAATATTCCTGGGGAGACTTCAGGCAACTTGCATTGACTTCTATTACAGTCAAATCGCGCTGAGTCGCCCCCAAGTCGGACTCCATTAACTGCACTGAAAATCTCGGTAATGCGTGATGGAGAGCGATTTTAATACAATTAGTCCTGCAGCTCTGTGCAGCAACCGTTGCACCGTGTGTACAGAAGTTGGGCCAACAAAGCTGTACGTGCAAAACACGCATGCTCAGAAGTCAGGAACGCCCGGAAGTGTTCGATCGTGTAAACCTACGTTCCTAATTCACAAATCACATTCACCTTAACTACGCTCATAACACGTCACTACGTTCGGCTTCGTTGAATGATTACTTGACTCATGTCAGTACGCTAGACACAACCGCCAACAGCCGATTTTGGGTAAAAGTTGAACGTGTGGTCGTACGACCATTGCACCGCAAGTACACGGCATTAGTCCCCGTTCACATCGGGCCGATTCGACATGTCAAATCGCATGCAATATCGGAACCTATTGCCGGCAGTGGCACCACCCGAATCCCAAAAGTAGTCCCTGCACTACATTTGGCGACTTCGGAGGCAATTTCAATAGACATTGCATGTGCATGAACTCGTACAGATGTCTCCCAAATCGGACTGAAATGCTGGTTTGAAATCATGCAAGTTCAGCTGAATTCGCACGATTTCAAACCCGCATTCAGTCTAGGTTCATACCTATGCGGCTGCGCTTTCTGCATTTTTTTTTTTCTGGTTTTTACCACATTTTTTGCCGCGATTTGCATTTTTGCTGTTTTTATGTTTTTGTTGCTAGGCAGATTTAAAAGCGCAAAAAATGCATCAAAAAACCACTTGCATTCTGGTGCAGCTCCATTGAAGTCTATTGCATGCAAAACACAAACTGCAGCGAGAAAGTCCCCGACCCTTTCCAAAAAACGCAACGCTGCAAAATACACAGATGTGAACTACATCCATAGGAAACCATGCTAAATGCACTGTAGTGCATTTCTGCCAACTGCAAAATGCGGTAAAAAAACGCATAGGTGTGAATTCAGGCTTAGGGAGAGATTTACTGAAACTGGAGCACAACCGAATCTGGTGGAGCTGTGCATGGTAGCCAATCGGCTTCCAACTTCAGCTTGTTCAATTAAGCTTTGACAATAAGCCTAGGTTCTCATTGATGCAATTTGGCATGCGATTTGACATGTCAAATCGCATGCCAAGTCTGCGGCTATTGCCAGCAATGGCACCATCTGAATCGGTGCGATACCGACTTTGCATTGCCGCTCCAATTCCCAAAAGTAGTTTTTGTAGCGATTTCAGGTGTGATTTCTATAGACCTCTGTGCAGGAAATCGCACAGATGTCTCTGAAATCGTCGGACTGTAATGCGGGAATGAAATCATTCAGCTGAATTCATTCCTGCAGCAGTGTGAACCCAGGCTAAGTGCCGGTTCACACAGGGGCGATCTGTCAGGCGACTTGTCAGCATGACACATCACGCTCCATTCAGTACAATGGAACCATTCTAACAGGAGCGACTCAAGTCGCTCTGACTAAGAAAAAAGGTTCCTGTACTACTTGGGGGTGACTTCGAGCAGCTTGCATTGACTTCTATTATAGAAGTTGCTTGGAAGCAGCGCTGCAGTCGTGCTGTGCAGCGGGCGGCTTTGAAGCTGCCCCCAGTGTAAACCGGCACTAAGGCTTCGGTAACACTGAATCAAACTTTGAAATCATGTGACCTCACTATTAGCCACACAATTTCAAAGTCGCATGTCAGTGTGATTTCATGTGTGACTTGGAAGACATCTGTGCGACTTGATACACAGACGTGTCTATGCATTGCAAATCGCACCTCAGTTTGCAAAAAGTAGTGCAGGAACTACTGTCAAAATCGGTGTGACTTTGATGGAGTCGGAGTCACACCGATTTGACTGCTTCCATTCCATAGGCTCATACCTTCCTACAGAGATCCTATTGCCAGACCATTTCACCAGCAATTTTCACATATTGTTATATGTGCATTTAATGTGTTTAACCCCTTCCTGCCTACCGTTTGCAAATATGCGGCTTAATGGGGTGGTACCGGGGTGATGCCTGCAACTGCACGCATCATCCCGGTACTTTTTTTTTTTTTTTCTTTTCTTTTTAGAGTTGGTGGTTGGCTTTCTTGGGATAACAATCAATGCCGCTAGGAAGCTGCTCAGCTGTTATCCCAAGCAGCGGAATTGGCTTCGATCGGGTCTCAGATCTAGTAACCCGGAAGCGATGTCACGGTTTACAGAAGACTTAATGGGCACTGATCAAGCTGCATCGATGGGCAATGGTGAGGCTGCATCGATGGGCAATGGTGAGGCTGCATCGATGGGCAATGGTGAGGCTGCATTGATGGGCAATGGTGAGGCTGCAATAATAGGAGCTGAGCCTTATTTTGCTTCAAAGTACTTAATTTAAAATGTACGAAGCGGCTGCGTAACGCTTTCCCCGACTTGTTCATTCCCCAACTTGTTCAGGGTAGGCGGTACACTTTGTCGGGGGGGGCGGCGCCGCCGAAAACGTGACCTTTGACCTCTGGGGACCCGCCTCCTGACCTTTGACCTTTGGGGGAGGTGCCTGTTCCAATCCCTGAGTCCTAGCCTTTTTCTTAGGCCTCATACACACGGGCGTATATAAAATAATAAACAAAACGTCGGGCCCGACGTCAAGGAGATAAAGTCGACGTTTTTCGGCGTTATGCATTGGCGTTTTTGAGCGCTAGTGAGCGTCGGCGTCAATAGACGTTTTTTAAAAAAAAATCATTCCTCTGCTATTTTTCAACCTAAAAACGTCGGCGTCAAAAAACGCCGGAAAACGCCGGTACAATATTAGGTGGCGTTTGTTGGCGTCTGTTGGCGTCTCGTGGCGTTTTGCGGCGCTTTTTGACGTCGTTGCAGCCAAGGAACGCGCTGGTCGTGGGTTCTCTGATACGCCGACGCCATCTACAGCTCAAAAAC
>BLSH010205977.1:71452-86828 GCA_018402905.1 Glandirana rugosa
TACCTAAGGGTCTTTATGGTTCAGTAAAACTTCTTCTTGCACTACGGAAGACAACTGTTTTATTGAGTTTATACATAATTATTTATAACAAACAATAAAGTGCTCAAAAAAAAAAAGTAAATAAAAGTAATAGAAAGTAGTTGTAGTGACATAACAGATAACTCCGCTCCCCCAACTTATAAAGACTAACGTTCATATATATATATGTCCCTCACGTCTTAACAATCCGTGCAACATAAAAACTCCTTCTTAAAATAATAACTTGTTGTTGGTACAAGAGTTACTAAGGTTTTTGAGTAATTATAGTTTCGACTTATAAAAACCTTCATCAAAAATCAAACAAAAAACAAACTAAAAACTACTTCCAAAAATATTCAGCTTTGATATTAATGAGTTTTTGGAATCATTGAGAACATGGTTGTTGTTCAATAATAAAATTCTTCCTCAAAAATACAACGTGCCTAACAATTCTGCACTCCCTGTATATATATATACTTGCAATCAGAAATATTCAACCCCCTCGCCTCAATAGACAATACAGTGATGTTGATGAAAGATAATGAAAATAAATGAAAAAAAAAAACTCGTGAAATAACAAACAATATTTATTAATACATATTTGAGTTATTTTGTCAACAGAAGGCATCACGTTCTTCTTCAAAATGACTTGGTATTTCTGGGAATCCATGATGCCAGGTACACAATCAAGATTGCCAGTTCCTGCCGCAGAAAAACAGCCCCACATCATTATTGACCACCTCCGTGCTTGACCGTGGGGATGGTATTCTTCTGGTCATAAGCCTGGCCTTTTTCACGCCAGACATACCGCTGGTCCATATGTCCAAAAAGTTCCAGTTTGGTTTCATCAGTCCATAGAACTGTCTCCCAGAACTCTGTAGTTTTGTCCAAATTCCTCCTGGCATATTCTAGTCGACTCCTGATGTTCCTTGAGGTCAAGAGCGGAGTGCGTCTTTGGGTCCGGCCATGAAGTCCTTGATTATTCAGTGCCCGTCTTAAGCCTCATACACACGGGCGTATCTTAAAAAATAAACAAAACGTCGGGCCCGACGTCAAGGAAAAAAGAATCTGCGTTTTTCGGCGTTCTGCATCGGCGTTAGTGAGCGTCGGTGTCAACAGGCGTTTTTTTTTAAAAATAAGCCCTCTGCTATTTTTCAACCTAAAAACGTTGGCGTCAAAAAACGCCGGTTAACGCCGGTACAATATTAGTTGGTGTTTTGTGGCGTCAGTGTCAAAAAATGCCAAAACGTTACAGCCTCAGAACACGCTGGCAGTGGGTTCTAGTTTCAACTCACTAACGCCGACGCCATCTACAGCTCAAAAACATCAGCGTTTTTATGGGGCCATTGGCTAACATGGAGAGCTGTAAAAAACGCTAGAAAACGCCGGCGTTAAAAAACGTCCGTGTGTATGAGGCCTTATAGTTGCCACTGAAGCACTTGTAGCAGCCTTCATCATGTCATCCTGTAGCTGTCTTGCAGTCACGCGAGGGTTTTTCTTAGCTGTCCTAAGTTGCTAAGGGCCATTGATGAAATTGTGAGAGTTTCAGCTCCACTTCAGGCCATAAAAACTGTCAGAAAGCTTTAGAAACAACAATATTATTTAGGGGTTGAATAATTGTGACGTGGCGATCTTAACAGAATATACTGTTACACACAAATACTACATCATATATTTTCTGTGTTGATTTTATGTATCACTAAACTCAATAAGAAGCCATCCAAAGCAGAATCCTTAAAACTCTTTAGGGGTTGAATATTTCTGATTGCAAGTGTATATATTTATCTTGCAAAAGTGAGTACACCCCTCAGATTTTTGTAAATATTTTATTCTATCTTTTCATGTGACAACACTGAATAAATGACACTTTGCTACAATGTAAAGTAGTGAGTGTACAGCTTGTATAACAGTGTAAATTTGCTGTCCCCTCAAAATAACTCAACACACAGCCATTAATGTCTAAACCGCTGGCAACAAAAGTGAGTACGAAGTAAATAAGTTTATCCTGGTCTCATCAAACCACAGGACATGGTTCCAGTAATCCATGTCCTTAGTCTGCTTGTCGTCAGCAAACTGCGATCTTCCTTGTGCATCATCTTTAGAAGAGGCTTCCTTCTGGGACCACAGCCATGCAGACCAATTTGATGCAGTGTGCTGCGTATGGTCTGAGCACTGACAGGCTGACCCCCCACACCTTCAACCTCTGAAGCAATGCTGGCAGCACTCATATGTCTATTTCCCAAAGACAACCTCTGGATATGACGCTGAGCATGTGCACTCAACTTCTTTGGTCAACCATGGTGAGTCCTGTTCTGAGTGGAACCTGTCCTGTTAAACTGCTGTATGGTCTTGGCCACCGTGTTGCAGCTCAGCTTCAGGGTCTTGGCAATCTTCTTATAGCCTAGGCCAGGGGTAGGGAACCTGCGGCTCTCCAGCTGTTGTAGAACTACATTTCCCATGAGGCATTGCAAGGCTGATGGATACAATTACTCCCAGAAGCATGATGGGAAATGTAGTTCTACAACAGCTGGAGAGCCGCAGGTTCCCTACCCTTGGCCTAGGCCATCTTTATGTAGAGCAACAATTCTTTTTTTCAGATCCACAGAGAGTTCTTTGCTATGAAGTGCCATGTTGAACTTTCAGTGACCAGTATGAGTGAGTGAGAGCGATCACGCCAAATTTCACACACCTGCTTACCATTCACACCCGAGACCTTGTAATGCTAACGAGTCACATGACACCGGGGAGGGAAATTGGCTAATTGGTCCCAATTCGGGCATTTTCACTTAGGGGTGTACTCACTTTTGTTGCCAGCAGTTTAGACATTAATGGCTGTGTGTTGAGTTATTTTGATGGGACAGCAAATTTACACTGTTATACAAGCTGTACACTCACTACTTTACATTGTAGCAAAGTGTAATTTCTTCAGCTCCCATTCACACAGGGGCAACTTGCCTCAAGTCACCCCAAGTCGCTTGACATCTGAAATCCCATTGAAGTGAATGGGAGCCATCTTAATGTACACTACTGAAGTCGCTCCGACTTTAAGGCGACTTCAGAAAAGGTTCCTGTACTACTTGGAGGTGACTTCTATCCGACTTGTGCCCATAGGATTCAATAGAAGTCGCCTCCAAGTCGGATCTCCATCTGCACGGAAGCGACTTTACAGTATAAAGAATAGAATTTGTTCTTAGGCAACCCCCTCCCTCCCTTCTCTGATTGGTCAAGGCAAAGTCGCCTGGCAAAAGTCGTGTTGTAAAGTTGCCTCAAGTCCCTGAAGTCGTGCTGAAATCGCCTAGCAAAGTCGGGTCGCCCCTGTGTGAATGCAGCCTCAGTGTTGTCCAATGAAAAGATAGAATAAAATATTTACAAAAATGTGAAGGGTGTACTCACTTTTGTGAGATCCTGTATATACACACATTGTGGGGTCCGTGTTGGGATGGTTGGTAATGAACAATGATGCTGTAGCCCCTTTCTGCTCTCATAGTATCCGTCAATGTATAGGAACTATTATAATGCATATTTTTAATATTTATATTGTTAAACTTTTTTTTTTAAACTTTCCACAAATTGCTTTTCCAGTTTTGTATCCCAGACTTGTAGAAGGCCATAGATCTTGTGGATCAATTGTTCCCATAGAGTGGAAAAGAACATTGCTTGGCTAACGGCCTCTAAATTGTAATGAAGTGTACTTGACAATGTACTTGACATTTGCTCTCCGCCATGGCTCTTCAGATATCACTCTTAACATTTTCCCTTCAACACACCATCTGAAGTTAACTGGAACTTCTTTCTGCGATCTTTATGACCTAAACAACCGTATTGTTTGAAGAGCACTTAATACGTTCGGTCTGCAAAGGAATATGTGAGAATGGGCAATATTAGCAAGTTTTTTATTTTTTTTTCACTGTTTCCCAATGAGGTGCAAACCATTTCTACTTTTTGCTACTAAATGTGAGCTTTCTGTTGTAACTTCTTTAACCACTTAAGGACCGGAAGGATTTCCAGCTTTAGGACCGGAGCCCTTTTTGCGATTCGGCACTGCGTCGCTTTAACTGACAATTGCGCAGTCGTGCGACGTTGTATCCAAACGAAATTTGGATCAGTGGGCGTGATCTCGCGGCCACCGTCATATGACGGCAATTCGCGCTATAAAGCCACCTTGTCGCAGTCAAATGCCGATCAGCTGTCAGCAAGTGGTTAACCACTTCAGTAAGGGGCCTGTTTTTTGGGTTCGTTGTTTACAAGTTAAAATCTTTTTTTTTTTTTTTTGCTATAAAATTACTTAGAACCCACAAACATTATATATATTTTTTTCTAACACCCTAGAGAATAAAATGGCGGTCATTGCAAAACTTTGTCACACCGTATTTGCGCAGCGGTCTTCCAAGCGTGGTTTTTTTTTTTAAATAAATTCAGTTTTTTTAGTTAAAAAATAACAAAACAGTAAAGTTAGGCCAATTTTTTTTCCATATTGTGAAAGATAATGTTACGCCGAGTAAAATGATACCCAACATGTCACGCTTCAAAATTGCGTCCGCTCACGGGCGACAAACTTTGCAGCTTAAAAATCTCCATTGGCGATGTTTAAAAAATTCTACAGGTTAGCAGTTTTGAGCTACAGAGGAGGTCTAGGGATAGAATTATTGCTCTCGCTCTAACGATCGCAGCAATACCTCATGTGTGGTTTGAACACCATTTTCATATGTGGGCGGGACTTGCGTATGCGTTCGCTTCTGCACGCGAGCTCGCAAGGACGGGGCACTTTAAATTTTTTTTTTAACTATTTATTTTACTTTTTACTTTTTTATTTTTACACTTTTTTTTTTTTTTTTTAAATTATCACTTTTAATCCTATTACAAGAAATGTAAACATTCCTTGTAATAGAAAAAAGCATGACAGGTCCTCTTAAATATGAGATCCGGGGTCAAAAAGTCCTCAGATCTCATATTTACACTAAAATGCAAAAAAAAAAATAAATAAATAAACTAAAAAAAAAAAAAAAATTTGAAAAAAATGACAACCCCAAAAAAAAAATGGGCCCTTTAAGACCGTTGGGTGGACGTGACTTCTGATGTCATTTCCGCCCTGCCGTATTATGGAGCCGAGTGAGCGGCCTCAGCCGCTAATTTGACTCTTGGACACTGAGGGGGACGGATCTGATCATCTCCGCCACTGCCGGCGGGTCCAGTAAGCGGCGGAGATGACCGGAAAGCGGCGGGAGGGGGGGGGCACCTCTACTGCCGCTGATAAAAGTGATCTTGCGGCGAATCAGACACCATTCAGATATCACTTCTCAAAGGTAGCGACGTCATATGACGTCCACCCAAACAGAAGTGGTTAAAGGAGAAATACAGCCAAAGCTGGACTCCTGTGGATAAGAGGAGTGCAGTTCACTCTGCACTTCTGTGACCCGCTTTCGGCAGACAGCGGGCTGAAGCCAGCTGTCGGCCGACGTAACAGAGCCAGTCCAAGCTCGGGCAAGATCATGACCATATTGAGAGCCTGAGCCGGCTGCTCCCGCCCCCTTCACGGCGCAGCACTCCAGTGAGCCTTAGGGGGGCAGAGCAGAGAGCCAGTGACTGACAGTCACCAGCTCTCTGCTCAGGGTGCTGTGAGAACCGAGCGATTGGCGGTGTTTGATCTCTTGCTTCTCAGTGTTCATAGCAGGCGGGGACAGATGGAGCATCAGAACATTGCTGCACAGTGGCGGCTGGTGGTAAAATTATTTTTTGGGGGGTGGGGGAGGCGAAAACAGTGCACCCATAACCAGCGCTCCCCTGCCCCGGTCGGTCAGTTCATCCGCAAGCGGGTCTCAGACCCGCTTCCTGATTGGCTGATCTGCTATTTTCACACAACTGGGTGCCCTGCGCCCGAGCCCACCCTTTTTTAAAACCTATTAGAGCCTCTGACTGTAATCACGTGCTTAAAAAAAAAAAACCTTGACTAGGATCCATGCATCCAGCATCCCACATGCAGATTAGGATGGGGGGGGGGGGCCTGCATTACGGACAGCCACTGATGCCGCATCCGCCTAGGTAAGAATGATTCTAAAAAAAAACCCCTATGCTTCTTTCAACTCTTTCTAGTTGGCGGGAGCTGGCCCTTTAAAAATTGTAGTGCTGGAGGCAATACATAGGCTTCCTGGTCATGTGATCAATGTGCTTTGCTTTCATTCACCGTAATTACATGATCAGTAGACATTTCCTTCCTAATAAAAAATTCAGACGAGTTTTCCTTTTTTTTTGAAAATCGGATGTATCCGAATCCGAAATGACGAAAAAAACATTCCGGTTGAAATCCGAATTCAAATCGTTTTCCAATTTCCAAAGAGCATAAAATAGAATAGAAAATAAAGGAATAGACTAGAAGAGAATATAACCAAAAAGAATAGAATATAATAGAGTAAAACATAACAAAATAGACCAGAAAATAAAAGCAGAATAGACTAGAATATAATAGAAACAAATAGAACAGAATAACATAGAAGATCACCATCTTCTCAAATTTGAATTTCAAATAGAATAAATTTGAATTTGAATATATAAGAAAAGAATAGAACAGAAAAGAATAGAATTAAAAAAATAGAATAGAAAATAATAGAATATAACCATTTCCCAAAATTCAAATAGAATCAATTCGAATTTTAGTAAAATAGAAAGAAATTGAATAGAATAGGAAGATGGTTACATTCATTCTATTCTATTGTTTTTTTCTATATTATTGTGCTATTTTTTTTTTTTATTCTACTCTATTCTTTTCTATTCAAATTAGTTCAATTTGAATTTTGTAAAATGGTTATATTCTATTCCATTGTTTTTTTTTTAATCTTATTTATTTCTATTTTATTCGAATTTCAAAAGATGGTTATAATATTTCTATTTTATTCAGTTTTTTTTATTCTATATTTTCTTTTCTTTTTTATTCCATTCTATTCTGTTCTTTTATTTTCTATCCTATTTCGTTCTGTTTTTTCTGTTCTGATATATTCTTTTTTTTCTGTTCTATTCTTTTCTATTGCATTCAATTTTTTATATTTTTTTTCACCGCACTGTATCTATGGAGGAGCAGTGTTGTAACAATAGTACGGGACTTCAAAACACCCCCTTTCCTTATCTCCGCAGCACAGGGGAAGGTGTTCTAGAGCAGTGTTTCTCAACCTTTTACAGTGAAGTACCCCTGCAGATCTAAAAAAATTTCCTAAGTACTCCGTCTCAAGAAAATAATTTCTATTGTTTGGGTGTCATGGTTTCTGTGTGTGTAATGTCAGCATGTGTTTGTGATGATTTCTGTGTGTGTTTTGTGATGGTTTTTGTTCGTGTGCAAAATCATCGTCCAATGCAGCCTCACCGTTGCCCATCAATGCAGCCTCACCATTGCCCATTAATGCAGCCTTACAGGTGCCGATCGATGCAGCCTCACCAGTGTCCATCAGTGCAGCCCCACCAGTGCCTGTCAATGCAGTCCCACTATTGCTCATTAATGCAGTCCCACTATTGCTCATTAATGCAGCCTTACCATTGCCCATTAATGCAGCCTCACCATTGCCCATTAATGCAGCCTCACCATTGCCCATTAATGCAGCCTCACCATTGCCCATGAATGCAGCCTCACCAGTGCCCATTAATGCAGCCTCACCATTGCCCATTAATGCAGCCTCACCAGTGCCCATTAATGCAGCCTTACCAGTGCCCATCAATGCAGCCTCACCAGTGCCCATCAATGCAGCCCATCTGTGTCCATAGAATGCATAAAGATGAAAAACCTTCAGCCTTTACAACCACTTTAACTGTTTGGGGGGTGGTTAGTTAATCTACAATGTTATTTTAATATGCAGCACAAAGGGGTTAATGTATTTCCATCAGTCACTGATGCATAAGTGACCAGTGGCAAATAATTAACCCCTTTGTGCTGCATTAGTGGCACCAGGGTCAGTGTTTATTAACCCCAACATGCTGCATCATAAAGGGGCACTAATGCAGCACAAAGGGGTTAATTAATTGCCGCTGGTCACTAATGCATCAGTGACCAATGGCAATACATTAACTCCCTCAATGCTGCATATTACAAATAGCACTGTAGAGTAATTACCCCCCCCCCTTCAAAAAAAAGTTAAGCACTGCAGTAGGAGCACACAGATAAGACACAGCAGCACAGTGAGCAATGTTATCAGCTTCTGCTCACTCACTTGTCCATAGTGGAGCAGGACAGCGGCAGCACTCCTCTTCCATCTTGCACTAGTACCAGCCTCTGAATGATCAAGGCTTCCTAGGCCCCCTAGGAAGCTCCTGTCGGACAGAGATCACTATGCCCAACAGGAAAGTGTCTGTGTGAGTAACACCGGCCGGGTGCAGGAGGGCACTCGGCACACTTGTACCGCTCCGCTGCTGGCAGCTTTGCAAATCTAAAACTGTGTAGCGGCGGCCGGCAATTAGCAAGACGCCCCTACATTTTTACCCAGCATCAGAGCGGCGTACCCACCCTGCCCTTGGTGTACGTACCCCCAGGGGTACACGTACCATGGGTTGAGAAACCCTGTTCTAGAGCAGTGTTTTTCAACTCCAGTCCTCAAGGCACACCAACATGTCATGTTTTCAGGATTTCCATGAGTTTGCACAGGTGATTTGATCAGTTTCACTGCCTTAGTAATTACCACAGCTGTTTCATCTGAGGGAAATCCTGAAAACATGACCTGTTGGTGTGCCTTGAGGACTGGAGTTGGGAAACCCTGTTCTAGAGGATATCTGGAAACGCTAGCTGACTTGGGTGTGCGCAGCCTATTGCATTAGTGTGTGCATCCCAAAGCTCAAACACACACGTCTTTCTCTGCAGCCTCAGCTGCACTGGACAGTGAATGAATGGGAAGTGCTCTGTGCTGAGCAGCTTACTGTTCATTCACAAATGGAAGCATAGTAAACACTGTTTACTATGCTTCATTTATAAATTAACACAGTGAGTGAGTGTATTCACTATGCTCATTTAGAAAAGGAAGGTGCTGGTAAATGACATGTTTACTAGCCCCTTACCCCACTCTCCATCCTAAAACATCCCCTGCAGCAACTGGGATGGAGAGGAGGGAAGCCAGCAAGACTGCAGGACCAACACAGGGGAAGCCCAGGCAGTAGGGGGAATCGGCACAGCATGTAGTGATTAGGGTGTGCCCAGGAACACCTGGCACACCCCCTGTGCATGCCTATGCTAGCTGATAACAGTCCGTGTAGGCAGAGAACACAGGAAGCTGGCAAGATTTCTGGCAAGATCATCAGCTATTTTTTTTGCATACATTTTTTTTAAAAGGTACATTTTTTATTAATTTTTGGCATAGATTGAACAGCTATAATTAAAATAGTTTTCAGTAGAGTACCTGTAGGTGTTTTGGTGCGCCCAGGAGGCACAGCCGCAGCGTCCAACCCTGCTGCTTGTCAAAGTCTGTGATGGCTGGAAGCTGCTGCAGTTGGACAGGGCTGGACAATGTACCGAGTGGTACGAATGTTGAGGGCCATATGCTTCCAGGGACAAGTCTGTAATGGCATGGAAGAAAAGTAAAACATTTCTGCCAAGGGCCTATTGACAAAACCTACGCCCTCGGGTTGATGTGGTTATACTGGGATAGTGCCTGCATCTGCCAAACGTTTCTCCGGCGATGGCCTTTCTTGTAGAAGTGATCCAAGTGGCTATATAGCCAATCAGTCACTCCTACAGGGCATGGAAGCAGTGAAGGGGCCCCCTACTCCTACCTCTGCCCAATCAGTGAGCCCGATACTGCTGCCACTTGGTGTCCGTTTTCTCTGTGAGGGGAGGAGGGAACATCCATACCCATCTCCCTTCTGTGATGTAAAAAACTGGAAGCGACAAGCATTTTGTCACTTTCGTTTTGAAGTTTACAAACCGTTACCGGCTTGTGAAGCATCTGATCAATCCATTCTTGGTTTGATCAGATGCTTTTGAGGGCAGAGGAGAGATTTGGGGTCTAATAGACACAAGATCTCTCCATAAAGAGGACCTGTAATGCTTATTGCTATCACAAGATATGTTGTTCATACCTTGTGATAGCAATAAAGTTGATCAAAGAAAAACAATGTAAAGGGACAGTGGAAAAAAAAGCTTTATGCAAAATAAATAATAAAAAAAAGAAAGAAAAAAAAGTAAAACGCCCCTTTCCCCCCTGTGCACACATACAGTATATCACAAAAGTGAGTACACCCCTCACATTTTTGTAAATATTTTATTCTATCTTTTCATGTGACAACACTGAAGAAATGACACTTTGCTACAATGTAAAGTAGTGAGTGTACAGCTTGTATAACAGTGTAAATTTGCTGTCCCCTCAAAATAACTCAAAACACAGCCATTAATGTCTAAACCACTGGCAACAAAAGTGAATAAACCCCTTAGTGAAAATGTCCAAATTGGGCCCAAAGTGTCAATATTTTGTGTGGCCACCATTATTTTCCAGCACTGCCTTAACGCTCTTGGGCATGGAGTTCACCAGAGCTTCACAGGTTGTCACTGGAGTCCTCTTCCCCTCCTCCATGATGACATCACAGAGCTGGGGGATGTTAGAGACCTTGTGCACCTCCCAGCAGTGTATTTAGGTTTTGTGCTGCCCTAGGCCTGACTAAACTCGTGCACCCCCCTAATTTAACTACCTCCCACCCGCGCCATAGCCGAATGACGGCTACAGCGCGGCTCTAAAATGCCGGGAGGACGTCAATAGCCGTCCTCCCATTTGGCTCGTGCAGGGCGCGCTCCCGCGGGCGCGAGCGGCGCGTGCACGTGCCGCCGCACACTGCGGGAGCGTGCCCGCGGGTCCGGCGGACCCGATGTCCGCCGGAGACCCGCGATCTCCTTTCAGAGAGGAGGAACGGGGAACCGCCGAAGTAAACACGGGATCAGTTAGATCTGTTCTGTCCCGACCAGCCCCGCCCCCCACAGTTAGAACACGCCCAGGGAACATTGTTAACCCCTTCACTGCCCCCTGCTGGTTAACCCCTTCATTGCCAATGACATTTATACAGTAATCAGTGGACATTTAAATTTCTGATCGCTGTATAAATGTCATTGGTCCCAAAAATGTGTCAAAAACGTCCGACATGTCCGCCCCGATATCGCAGTACCGATAAAAATCGCAGATCGCCGCCATTACCAGTAAAAAAAAAAAAAAAACGCCGTAAATCAATGTCCATAGTTTGTAGGCGCTATAACTTTTGCGCAACCCAATCAATAAACGCCGATTGCGATTTTTTTTTACCAAAAATATGTAGAAGAATAAATATCGGCCAAAACTGATGAATAAATTTGTTTTTTTATTTTTGGATATTTATTATAGCAAAAAGTAAAAAATATTGTTTTTTTTCAAAATTGTCGCTCTTCTTTTGTTTATAGCGGTGATCAGAAATGACGCAAAGGCGATCAAATACCACCAAAAGAAAGCTCTATTTGTGGGGAAAAAAGGACGCAAATTTTATTTGGGTACAACGTCGCACGACCGCACAATTGTCATTCAAAGAGCGACAGTGCTGAAAACTGAAAATTGGTTCGGGCAGGAGGGGGGTTTAAGTGCCCAGTAAGGAAGTGGTTAAATATGAGCCACCCCTTCCTGTCAAGGCCACACCCCATCCTGTTTATGACCCACCTTGAAATTTTTCAGTAGGGACACTAGTTCTTAGGGCTTTGGAGGGGGACAATGGAGTCCCTTAATTTGCAGAGATTTCTTCACACTTCCTGTTTGGCTATGGGGTAGCACAACAACTTATTGGTTGGGGTCCGCCGTCTGGGCCCCTTGGGACGATCAGGTCCCCTACATATGTATGGGCTGTCCACCCTGATGGCGGCCCTGCCCAGCTGCTTTATGGGGGTGCCAGACCGATATGCCTCCCGGCCCAGTCCGCCCCATAAGACTGGCGCTACACTAAAACCGCAAGCTGGCGGGGACTCTTTTCGTGCTGCCCCCTGCTAAGTGCCGCCCTAGGCTTGGGCCTTGTTGGCCTAGGCCAAGATACAGCTTTGGCTCCTCCACCTTCCATTTGAGGACGCCCCACAGATGCTCAATAGGGTTTAGGTCTAGAGACATGCTTGACCAGTCCATCACCTTTACCCTCAGCTTCTTTAGCAAGGCAGTGGTCATCTTGGAGGTGTGTTTGGGGCCGTTATCATGTTGGAATACTGCCCTGCAGCCCAGTCTCCGAAGGGAGGGGATCATGCTCTGCTTCAGTATGTCACAGTACATGTTGGCATTCATGGTTCCCTCAATGAACTGTAGCTCCCCAGTGCCGGCAGCACTCATGCAGCCCCAGACCATGACACTCCCACCACCATGCTTGACTGTAGGCAAGACCCACTTGTCTTCGTACTCCTCACTTGGTTGCTTCCACACACGCTTGACACCATCTGAACCAAATTAGTTTATCTTGGTCTCATCAGACCACAGGACATGGTTCCAGTAATCCATGTCCTTAGTCTGCTTGTCTTCAGCAAACTGTTTGCAGGCTTTCTTGTGCATCATCTTTAGAAGAGGCTTCCTTCTGGGATGACAGGCATGCAGACCAATTTGATGCTGTGTGCGGTGTATGGTCTGAGCACTGACAGGCTGACCCCCCACCCCTTCAACCTCTGCAGCAATGCTGGCAGCACTCATATGTCTATTTCCCAAAGACAACCTCTGGATATGAGGATGTGCGCTCAACTTCTTTGGTCGACCATGGTGAGGCGCTGTTCCGAGTGGAACCTGTCCTGTTAAACTGCTGTATGGTCTTGGCCACTTGGTCTTTATGAAGAGCAACAATTCTTTTTTTCAGATCCTCAGAGAGTTCTTTGCCATGAGGTGCCATGTTGAACTTCCAGTGACCAGTATGAGAGAGTGAGAGCGATAACCAAATGTAACACACCTGCTCCCCATTCACACCTGAGACCTTGTAACACTAACGAGTCACATGACACCGGGGAGTGAGAATGGCTAATTGGGCCCAATTTGGACATTTCCACTTAGGGGTGTATTCACTTTTGTTGCCATCGGTTTAGACATTAATGGCTGTGTGTTGAGTTATTTTGAGGGAACATAAATTTACACTGTTATACAAGCTGTACACTCACTACTTTACATTGTAGAAAGTGTAATTTCTTCAGTGTTGTCACATGAAAAGATAGAATAAAACATTTACACAAATGTGAGGGGTGTGCTTACTTTTGTGAGATACTGTATGTAAGTCTCATGCACATATGTAAAACGGTGATTGCACCACACATGTGAGGTATTGCAGTGAACGTCCGAGCGAGAGCAATAATTCTAGCATCAGACCTCTGTGGTACGCTAAATTGGTAATCTGGTAAAGACTTTTACAATGAGGGAAAAAAGTATTTGATCCTCTGCTGATTTTGTATGTTTGCCCACTGACAAAGAAACGATCAGTCTATAATTTTAATGGTAGGTATATTTTAACATAGAGAGAGAATAACAACAAAGATATCCAGAAAAGCAAATTTTTAAAAAAATATAAATTGATTTGCATTTTAACCACTTCAGCCCCGGAAGGATTTCCAGCTTTAGGACCGAAGCCCTTTTTGCGATTCGGCGCTGCGTCGCTTTAACTGACAATTGCGCGGTCGTGCGACATTGTACCCAAACGAAATTTGCGTCCTTTTTTTCCCACAAATAGAGCTTTCTTTTGGTGGTATTTGATCACCTCTGCGTCATTTCTGATCGCCGCTATAAACAAAAGAAGAGCGACAATTTTGCAAAAAAACCCAAATTTCTTACTTTTTGCTAAAATACAAATCCAAAAAAAAAAATATAAAAAAACATTTTTTTTCACCGTTTTTGGCCGATTTATATTCTTCCTCATATTTGCGATAAAAAAAATCGCAATCGGCGTTATTTGATTGGTTTGCGCAAAAGTGGTCGCGTTTACGGATGATGAGAATTCATTTTTGGGGTTTTTTTTATTATTATTTTTTACTAGTAATGGCGGCGATCCGCGATTTTTAGCGGTACTGCGATATTGCGGCGGACATGTCCGAACGTTTTGACACTTTTTTGGGACCATTGGCATTTATACAGCGATCAGTGCTATAAAAATGCACTGATTACTGTGTAAATGCCATTGGCAGTGAAGGGGTTAACCTGCAGGGGGCGCGCTAAGGGTTAACTATGTTCCCTGGGCGTGTTCTAACTGTATGGGGGCTTGCCTAGTTGGGGAAGGGGAGTGATCACAGCCCTTCCCCCTCACACAGAGCGGAGGTCCATGTTTACATACACGGACCTCCGCTCCTTCACTCCGGGGGGGGCATCGCGGGTGGCCGGCGGCAATTGAAGCCGCCGCACCCGCTCCCTGGCCCCCCCGAACACAGTGAGCGCGCGCCTCCGGCGGCGCACACGCGCTCACAGTGGCTCTGTATCGCGGCCGCCGTCGTATGACGTCGTTTCGCGTTACAGAGCCACTCTGTCACCGTCAATTGCCGATCAGCCGTCGGCAAGCGGTTAATGAGTGAAATAAGTATTTGATCCCCTAGCAATCAGCAAGATTTCTTACTCCAGGTGTCTTCTATGCAGGTAACAAGCTGAGATTAGGAGCACTCTCTTAAAGGGAGTGCTCCTAATCTCAGCTTGTTACCTGTATAAAAGACACCTGTCCACCGAAGCTATCAATCCCCCTGCTCAAGAAATCACATGTACAGCCCGTCTGAAGTTTGCTAATGAACATCTAAATGATTTAGAGGAGAACTGGGTGAGATTGTTGTGGTCAGATGAGACCAAAATCCAGCTCTTTGGCATCAACTCAACTCTCCATGTTTGGAGGAATGCTGCCTATGACCCCAAGAACACCATCCCCACCGTCAATCATAGAGGTGGAAACATTATGCTTTGGGGTGTTTTTCTGCCAAGGGGACAAGAAAACTTCACCACATCAAAGGGACGATGGACGGGGCCATGTACTGTCAAATCTTGGGTGAGAAGTGGCGCTGCTCTATATTGTATCGGATATATTTTCCAGGATGCTGGTAAATAGATGTTGTAACAAGAGGGGGCTCCGATTTTTATATAGCGGATCAGTGTCAGAAAATAAATAAAATTAAGTAATATAGATATTGCAAGTGTATAAATATAAAGTTGTTAATAGTGCTTTCGAGTTAAAGTGATATGTGCCAGTAAAAAATGTGTTAGGTCCTAAAATAATGTTTACCAAAAACTTCTGAGACAAATGACTAAATGTCGTCAACCGCTAACCATACAAGGTGTATACAATTTCATTAATATTAGGTGCAAATACAAATTTATGTGCTAAACAAATAAGTGAAGGAAGTGAGGAATAAAAAATTGTGTCAATTTCCAAGCAATAGGAACCTTATACCAAGTTGGCT